>JAGVSL010000228.1:0-101685 GCA_022494535.1 Himalopsyche phryganea
AAAGTATCGATTCGGGTATTTAAACTTTAACCTTAGAGCAAGTCAGGCGAAAGATTAATAGTTTCGACAACTTGACGACAGGATAGACAGTGAAATAAATAATCATTATTTAGTTGCCCCCATGAAAATTTCGTTCGACTATGCGATTGGATGTAAATAGAAAACTGATATGAAATATTGGCACGTTGTGGTTGACAGAAATGTTTACAGTCGGCGACACGCATGATCGGGTGCTGTGCCCGCGCTTGAGAAACGCTGGGATCGTCGTTTGACCCGGATCACGGACAGTCAATAATAAATAATGAATTCATCGAGATGAATTTTTGAAACGTTTTTCTTTATGAAAGATCTCAAACGTTTTGAAATTAGAAAATGTCTAGTTATTTCGTTGAAAATAAATTGCAATGTGGATTGCATTTTTTTAACTTATAGTTTACATTGGTAAATGCTTGGAAGTAATTACTGATCATTGTACATTTGAAATAAGATTTGTAGTTTATCACGATGGCGTAACGCCTAAATAATGGTACGAACTACTAGATTTTTATTTAATTAAGAACATGCATAAATCCGACATGTTGATTAAAAAGGTGCAATATTTATTAGTGCACTCGCTGATAAATATCATTAGCTGGCAATGAGTATCAATTAGGGAACTGGGGACTGTAATACCGGACAAATATGTCGACATTGGTATTTTGTTTGCCAATATTAAATACAGATGTTGCAAAAAAATACGCCCACAGTAATCAAAATAATGCCAGTCGAATAAAATAACGCAGTTATTTTTTTATCGCATATTAAATACAGGCATAAAAAATCATTAAATTAAGCATAAAACCTCAAAATTTATCGTTGTTTTAAAATAAAATGTGGCATTAAAAAAGTAAGTTCATCTGTTTTTTTCTAAAATCCTTCTCGGATTCAATGTTTGTTGGAAAAACAGTTGTTAAATAATGTTTTATTGTAAAACCGAAAGCCGGTGTTTTACATTTTCAAATTGATGCCAATTGATGTAACCCTAAAAATTGAAATTGTTCAGGACAGAGTAAAAACTGTTTTTATCGAAAACATTGTATGGTGAGTTGCGTTATGAATCTTTGAAATGCACTCCTATAGATTCTCATGTTTGAAGATACAGTATTATACGTAGGGATTGTCGATATAAGTGGCTTACATCAAGTGGCCGGGCCAGTATTTTAAAACTAAAACCAATGATGTTTCCTTTACAAAAAGTGGTCCATTTATTTGTCTAATTTACACCATTTGACCGAAACCTGCTCTGTCGTCTTTAAAATGAGATCCAACCATTAACTTATTTTCGTATCAATTGGCCAAAACACAGTTATTATTATGAATATAACTGTTAACTTAGAGAATCGTTGCTTAGTTAATTACATAAATAACAAACCTTTTATCTATAACAGGTATTTCAAACACATGACCCTCCAACAATGAGAACAATTAATATACTCCTTTGAAAACGACATTTTTCATGAGTCAAACAATATTTATTTTGAAATTAATAAATCTTCTTTTACTCGCACACAATTTAGTTAAAAATTTTCATTCGAATAATTAAAAATATTGCAGCAATATTTGACAGCAGTTTTGAGAAACAGTTCAAAACAATCAACCAAATTATGATAAACATTGTGGATAACGGTACCACGTGTAATCAGGAAATTAAAAAAAAAATTATCATCAATATATTTTTAAATTACTGTAAAATAATTTTGATTTGAATAACAGTTTTGTTTTTCCGATTTTGTAGATGATTGAATATTTCCCAAGATAAAAGCCGGTACAGCATTAATTACTAGATAATTAGTTCTGCAGTGAACGAGTTAATATTGAAGAGTTTGCTATACCTGACATGTATATTATTTATATATTTTTGATGCCACTTAGAATTTATTATATATTTATCTACTGCATACAAGGTATTTGATTAAAAAAATGAGTTTATATAAGTGTCAAGCATATCAATTCTTAATTCAGAATTTTTCAAGACTTACGTTTAAATTTAATTGCAAAATTTGCAACCATTCGCTCAACTGGATTAAGAACTTTTTGACAGTCGTATAGCTGAGTGGTCGACGCTCTTGGGTGCTAGTCCTTTTCAGTGTACACACACTCCAAGCATTCGAATCACCACATGAACAAATGCATAAATTGATTCTCAATTGATATGCATTCATATTTTCTTCATTGGGAGCGGACATGATTGGAAAAAAGTATTTCTAGTTGTAAGTAAAAAATTGATTGAACGTCAATGTATAAAAGTGAATTCCTAAATGCGCAAGCGATTAAAACGAAAGAGAAAGTTACCACTCGGCTACGGGCCTCGAAATTTATTTAATATGTAATAAATAACATAGACTAGTTAAATATACAAAAAGTATACTTTCATATTATTTAACAATAAAGAATGTTAATTGCTTAGTAAGCAAAGACAGTGATTAAATAGTAATATTCTTATTCTTTAGTCAGATAAGTGGAAGGAAATAGGTAATAAAAAAATTCTTACCTTTGTGTTCTAAGCCAGAAAAAAAAATATTCATTATTATTAGTAGGTAAAACAGTTAAATATTTAATTGAGTTATTAATTAAATTACGGATAGATAATAATCTCTCTGTAATTTAATTATAAATTAATAAATGTTATTGTGTTATGAAGACAGTCATAAAATAATTGTTTTGGCTTAGCAGCATTATTTTTTTATTCATTATCCGTTAATAGATATTTTTAACACTGTTTTTCGTTTTTAATACATTCCAACCATAATGGCAATCTTCGTGTATTGCAAAAATTGATTGAAAACGAAAAATTTATTACTGATTTGTGCTGAGGTATTTCCCTACTACTTAACAGATAGCTGTTAAATTAACAAAGGCACGTCTCAATCCTTCCCACGACAAAAAAATCCTGCTATTTTATCAAGTCTCTTAACCCTGGGATTGAAAACCTGATTCCAAAATCTTATTGAAATATGCTAAAGATCTGTTAATAAACAAATCATACATATTAAAATAGTAAAGGATATTTTGCGTTTTATATTTTGATCATTCAGCTAAATTGTAGTTATATAATACAGACGTAAAACTTTGCACTTTATCTGAGTCAGTACTGAGATAACTCAAAAATGTCACAAAAAAATGCTAAGACAGATTACCTTCCCAAGAATAAAAACAAGATGTTGACTGATTTAATAAAGAGATATTTAGAAATACCTTTTACTGACTACACTCGTCAAGTACCTAATTGTTAAACACCTGTTTATAAAATGTATACAAATCGGGTACAAATCAATAATATTTGATTTAAGGTGACCATTTGAATATTGCTTTCCCCATTATCTCAATATGAGTTATTTGGAAATGGCTGAGTAATCATCGATTTGTATATTTATCAGAAATAAACAAAAAATTTAATTTTTCAGTGAGATTAATTTTTTTTAATATTTTTGATAATCCAGATAGATAGAAGAAAATAATCTTGGTATTATATCAAGTTGCTGCGCACAGTAATTTGATGCGATTATGACAGGAAAGACTGATATCGATTTTAGTAAATATTCAATCTGATTATTTTTTATGATATTAATATAATTTTTTGCGCATGTTACATCAGCTGAACTATTTAAGCACGCCACTGATGTCCTATCCTCACTGTACAGAATACGATTTGCTGAATGATTTTATAAGAAACCCCTTCATCTGAATCGTTTGAGGCAAGATTTATAATATTATTATAGTATTAAATATATGTATATAATTTTTCTCACAAATAGATGCCACTGTCTTAAAATCTGACACAACATTTTCAATCTCCCTTAAATGATAAACCAATTACATTTTTTTTTTAATATTTTGCTCTAACAAGATCAAATAAATGGTTTTATATTTAACGAAAGTATTGGATAAAATTAATGAAAGCAATAACAAGCATTGTTAAATAATAAGTAAAAATAATCTCAACATTTTGCACAGTAACAAAATAACTATACCAACGCCATCTGTTGTTGTCATCAAATCATAAAGTGTAAAAATTGTCACAATTATTATCATAAAGTTTCGTTTTATGTCAATCAATAGGTATTGTAAATTCAATATTTAAATAAACAGAATATCATACACTGCAATATACATAATAAAATTATCATGTCATTAAAAATCGAAACTAATATTTTCGATGGACTCGGCGGTAAGTTTGTGGAAACACATTTGAAATATAAAATTAAAATTGATAGATTTGTTATTCTACTGTTTGTATTAATAGTTGTGAAAATCATCTTTCGACTAACTCTATCGTGTATTTTTTATTTATTACGTACAAATAAAACTTACAAATGTCGAAAATAAAGGGTGGGATTTTTTTGTTTCTATGGGACGCGGGATGTCTGTTAGACACAAGCGATAAAAGTTCCAAGTTTCTTGTATATGGAAAGAATTCCTATGGGAAATATCTAGTTTTACTGAATCAAAAGAGAAAATTTGTTTAATCGGCTGATGTTATGAATTTTATAATTACAACTGTTGGAAGATTTTTTGTTATATTTTGTAGGTAGTAATAAAACGCAACACGATTTTTAACTATTATATTTATAAAAGCGCTCTTTAACGTTCGATATATTTGGCTGCAACGTCAAAGATGTGAACCTCTGAACGAACAATTCTACTCATTGATTTATATTATCTATCATATCCTAAAAATGAGGCGGAGTGAAAAGATAGCAACTTCTGATCTTTTCCTAAGCCCATCCTTTCCAAAACGAACGGTTTGCCCGACTGACTTACAATTAGTTATCGTTAAAACAACTGTAACGCTAAGGTATGCTCTGTATTAGTACGGCACATTGTGTACAAAACATGTTTATTTTTGACAATATTTTTTAAATACCCTCTCACCGTTTTATTAAAACTATTGCTCTTTAGTCAAATAACTAACCACATACAATATACTGACGAGTGGATACTGGTAACTTATTGACCAAAGAATAATTGGAAAAGGTACTGCCCAAATACATATTTAAACTAGTATTGATTACCCGACATCACCCGAGATAGATCAAATTTTTTATTGATAAACTAATGTTGAAGCTTAGAAGATTAATGATGAAAATATCGCCGTGAACCTCATATTACATCTACAAACTATAATCCACCAATTAAAAAAAATTGATAATTAAAAATAGCACATTTAATCTCGAAATGGCAGTAAGAACGAATTATGCAAATTTCACGTCGCTACTGTTCACTTTTGGAAGGAGGTCTTGCGACATACAGAAACATAGATGCTTCTTTCTACTATATAGTATAGAAAATATGAATATATAGGCGATTAAATACATACTAGTTAGCTAGTACTGCTCCCTACGGGATCAAGAGACACACCACATCGTACAGATGTTCATATGTTATTTCTAATCACAGTAAAACTAAGAAATATTGCATTTGGAATTGGACTTCAAGTTTAATGTTAGATGACTGGAGATTGATTCATATACAAGGAAAACAATGTGGGGCATTATTTCTATTACCCATGGGCGTATTCTAGTACACATACGCTCAAATTACTTAATGTGACATCTGTGATGTAATGATAACAACGCAAAGACGTAATGTTGTAGGTAGCTGGCATAGCAACCCGAAATGATCAATAATATAAATGTCACATATAATAAAATATCAAACTGATATCACTTAAGACATCGACTGAGGGTGCTTGATGGAACTTCAATATCAAATTTGGATTATTGAGATTTTGTACACTTCCATGTATTTTGTCACTAACGACCCGGGTTTCGCCTTTCGGCATCTTCAGGCATTCGAGCGCACGAATGGACTCGAGCTGACAGACAGTAAACAGTGTCTAACGTTTATATAGAAGATATTACACGACAAATATTATTTACGAGATAAAATGTTATACGTCTGGGAGACACACTGATACCTGGAAAAAAAAAAGAAACTTCGACATTCGCAAATCACTTGGTAATGGAGAAACATACGTTTAATGCGGATGATGGGGTTGCAACTGTTGCATCAAAACATAGGGGATCATATCTATATTTATATACCACGAAATACCCCTTATGATTCAATATATATATATTTTTTAAATAAAACAAATTGTTATAATTTAAGACATCGACTGAGGGTGCTTGATGGAATTTCAATATCAAACTTGGATTATTGAGATTTTGTACACTTCCATGTATTTTGTCACTAACGACCCGGGTTTCGCCTTTCGGCATCTTCAGGCATTCGAGCACACGAATGGACTCGAACTGAGAGACAGTAAACAGTGTCTAACGTTTATATAGAAGATACAAATGCGACAAATATTTTTTACGAGGTAAGATATTATACGTCTGAGAGCCACTCATACCTGAGTTAAAATTTCGGGAATCGCTCTAAATTGTGTTATATTTTCTAAACTATAATGCCCTTCTACCAAGAATTGTTAGTTAACACCTTAAAAGTAGTTTTCAATTGATTTTTTTAAAATGAAACGATACAACAATGGACATTTCGTCGCTGTTCTGGAAGAAGACACTAACTGAAGAATAGTAGTTTGAAATGCTATACATTTTTAAATTTGTGTGTTTGTACAAAACTGTTTTTAAGTAAAAGTGTCCATATTTTATAAAAATAAGTGTTTTCTTCCATACGGTAGAGTTTGAAATAAGGAACATTTTGGTATAACTAATGCATTATGTCATTTTTTCGATTTTGTGTTTTCTTCCAGAACAGCGACGATTTAATAAATATGTACAATAAATTACAGACATAAAAAAATAGATACTCAAAACTTACGTACTTAAAATATTTAGTTGCCAAATAAAAGCTCGATATTAAATTCACTGTGGATTAACGTCGATCCGATTTCAAATACAAACAGTGAATGTTTTCAAAGTTCAAACTGAATCAAGACGAAAATTACTAAATTTCGTTACCAAAAAAAAAAAACAAAACAATCGAAGCATAGTTTACTATAACTGCAAGTAATAAAAACAAAGTACATTACTGTGAGTTTCGGAATTTATTTTTGTTTAACATAAAAGTGTTGAATCTTAAAAAAGGTCTTTTTATCGTTTATCGTACAAAAGAAAATAATCTATCAGAATGACAGTTTTCTAGAATTTATTTAATTGAATACTTTCTATAGGAACCGGAAAAACTTTATAATTTAAGCAGCTTTTGATACTTGTATTGTGGACATGTGACGTTCGCGAACGAACGAATCCAAACTACCTCGAAGTTAACGAGAGCCTCGAACGAATTCCGAATCGTTAGAACCATAAAACCGCGACTCACGAATCGGACGAGAGCAATTCTGATTCGATAGTCTTGATTCCATGTACGCACAATTTGAATCATATTCATAATTCATACCTATTTTACCTACATTCGGTAAAATGGGCGACAAAAAAGTTGGCACTTCCAATAAGGCAACTCGAATGAACGAATCTTTCGCTTCGGCCAATTGACCCGAAATTCGCCAATAATCCACTTATTTTTCTAGCCTATTGTATTGACTTCCACTGTGCCGATAAGTATGAGATATAATTGATAACGGATTTAAATTCTTCTCGAATTAATAATATTCATTTTCTTTTACCATAAAACCACACCTCCCTTATAAAAAAAGTGTGTCTGATGATAATAGATTTTTTACAATTAGCCGCCGTTAATATTACATCAGTACATAGTGCAATGAATTCATTATCAACGTAGTTCTATTTTAATGTGTTAACTGTCCATTCTTTGTGGTAAAGTATTATATTTTTTAAATAAAGATTATAAAAAGTTTCGCTCATCGCGAGCATTATCGGCTGGAAAAATATCAATATAGTTCCTTGACTTAATGCCTCTGACTGTCAGTTCGAGTTTGATAGGCGAAACCCAAGTCGATAGTGACAAAACTAATCTATGTTTCGCATGCAGATATCGTAGAAAAATAACATTTAAATTAGACACTGTATTAAAAATAGTGTCTATATTGTGTGCACCAAAGTGAAATTTTCAATTCGTTAATTAAAAAAATCCATATTTATTATTAGTCAAAGCATTGAATACCTTTATCGATTAATTGATTTACAAACGGCTCACAACTACCTGAGGTTGGTTTTCACTTTTTTTTTTGCTGCGAATTGCAAAAATAACAAACCGGGGAACAAGTAGTACTTGAGCGCTTTATTTTTTTGTCAATGTTTTAGATTATCGTAGTTACATTGCGAAGCATGATTATTATTATGGTTTGGTGTACCCACATTCCGAGGTATAATAAAACAACTATCATTTTTGCAATATTGGAGCACTTCTGGAGAAGTGACCGTGAAACATTTTTTTGCATAACTTCAACGCTGGCAGACAACCGTCGACCTAAGAGTGAATACATATTTTTTCTCTAACTAAAACAATGTGGAACTTGCGAAGCGGGGTACTGTTTTCTACGGTGCTACTCTCAGATTTATAAGTGTCCGGCCAGAAAGACTCAACACCCTTACGCCAGACGTTTTGATTTTTATATTTACTCTATACATGTTCATTTGGTTAATGAAGAGTCAAATGAGTAACAGCATTTTTCGCGAAATATACATACAATTTAACTGCACTTCAAATTAATCGAACAAAATAAAAATAATTAAAAATTTTCATATATTGATTGAATTGGCATTTACTTGGTAGAACTCCATTATAAGAGGATTAAATAACAAAGTATTTAGTTCTACAAATTTCGTACAAATTTCAAAGTACAAGTTCTACAAATTTCGAAATTTGTAGAACTAAATACTTTGCTATTTAATCCTATTACAAATTTGCATTATTGAGATTTTGTACATTTCCACGTATTTTGTCACTAACGACCCGGGTTTCGCCTTTTGGCATCTTCAGGCATTCAAGTACACAAATGGACCCGAACTAAAAATACGACAAAATAAGTCTAGGACCCACACTGATACCTTAGTTAAACCGAAAAAAACCCCAGAATAACCTTAATACTTATTGGGAAAACAAACGCATTAACAAAGTAAAGGACAATAGTGACTGCTGGTAGCAAGTAAGACTAATGTTAGAATTACCAGTGATTTTACACTTGTAATAAATAGCATTGTGAGTTTTAAAATGCAATTTAGTGAGTTCTGTTGGGTGACTTTGAGATGAATTTATTAATATGGAAATATCATTATTTTGATTGTTCATTTATGTTTTTTACGAAATCATCTACGTAAAGAATACAAAAACGGGGAGTTTGGAAGATTAAACTGTCCGTTCAGAATTGGTAAGGAATTTAAGAAATAATTACGTTTAACGTAAAGGTGTTGAGCTATTCTAAGCAGGTACTCTTAGTGTCCGGACACTAAGGCTAATATTTTTTTGTAGGTGGGTACAGAAAATAAACTGAATTATTGTGTCTCTTATTATGTATTTGTATCGAATTTATTCTTGCTGCGTACATTATAATTAAAGATTTTGTCAGCTTAAGCTTCGTTGGTGAAAACAATAAAGAAAAACTTATTGTGAATACTTATTGTAGGAGTTTTATTTCAGGAACTGTATACGAGCGGTCAATGTTCTTGACCATATTCAGGCCCTGTTAACTAGATTGCCCAAATTTTACAGACGGTATATATAAATTTAGATTCTGAGATGACAGTTATTGCAAATTGCCACAAATTTTATTTTCAAGTCAAATTATGGACTTCTGTTCACAAGCATGGATGTCTGAAATCAATGATTTTTAAAATTCTCTTCAACCAATCTGATCCTGGATACTGGTAGTAGCGAGGTCGATTAACTAACCATCAGTCCAATCCTATCTTCATCGTTATATCCCTTTGATTTTCGAAAAATAGAGGTTAAGCAATTGGATAACAAGTAATTCTCGTAAAAAAACGTATGTTGAGAAAGGTTCCATCTGGATTTCATATCGAACGTAGAAAAGAAAAAGGACGTAACTCATACCAAAAAATAAATTATATTACTCACACCAAACGTGCTGATACACTTTATATATATATTTTTATGGAAATATCTTAACAGAATTTTTCTACGAGAACTGCTTGTTACTCAGTTGCTCAACCTTTATTCGAAGGGAGTAGGGATAGAAGGATAGGGCTATGGCAGGACTAGTGGTTGGCTAATCGCTCTCGCTACGCCCCGTTAGGATGTGATGGGTGGGAGGGAGGACTCAGACTACGAACAGAAATCCATAAATCGATTGAAAGATCAATTTATGAATTTATGAATTGAACCCGAGACATCCGTAACCATAGCCAGCGACGCTACCAACTGCGCCACGGACGCCGACAAACATATAATATATCGACTATTGAAAGGAAAAATTACTGATCACTCCGTCTTTTCAAAATATGTTTTTTCGATAATCACATTGTAAACAATTTAATACAGGTTTTGTTTGGGCCATACACAATATTTTTTCTGTGTAGGCAACGTCTTTTTTCCTTTCCACAGTCGATATGCTCTAGATTGGTAGCAAACATGGTAAAAAAAAATACATGAACTTACAACAAACCAGTATTTAATTTGCCTAACTAGAATTGAAAATACAATCTTGTCTGGGGAGGGAAAACGTCTGGAATCAGATATATCCAGTATACTGGAAACCGTTCCATAGAGTCCATAAAGATTCATGAGGAAAATCGATTCACAAACAAAATGTTTTCAATCAATGCTAAATGATTCGATTCGATCAATAAACAGCGAGAGGTGAACAGAATCGAATCGAAGTGGCAGTGGGCAGTGCAATTTTGTCACCTTGGCTGTTCCGGTGGGAAGGTGACTGTAGAATTTAAATCGCGCATTGTTTTTTTTCTTTCCTTCAGTTATCTGATTGAGTGTGGCAGATAAAAGGGACATGTTGTTTAAAATTAATAATATACCTATTAAGATAAAGATGTTTTTCGTACAATCGATATCATTTTCATATCTACACAGTGATAAGAATTGTTTGGTTAATAAATATATCCATAAAACTTAAAATGAACCGTATTTTATTTTTATTTGAGTATTTATGTAAATAATATTATTTGTTTTCTATTTAACATTATCTTTTTGACAAATATGTTGCGGCGCATTGGCGCCAGTTGTAATGTCATGTACTGGCCATTTTTTAACAATATATTATGTAAATAAATATTGTCACCTTTTAGTTGTTGAAAAATTATCAAGACTTTTAAACTATAATATGGCAATGCAAAGTATGCAAAAATCTTTATAAGTCATTTCAGTAGAATCAAAGTTGAATGAATATTGGTTTAAATGCGATATCTCAATCTCTCTCTTGGGAGAGTATAAAGGAAGAAGTACGGGGCTAGAAAATAATAATCGCTCAGTATTATGTCACGTTTTCCGGACAAACTAAGGATAGAGTCTAATTAAATAAATATGACGAAAGAGACGTATAATTTTGTTGATTTTACGTTTTAGCATAGTAGTACTAAGTACGTATAACACAAACTGTTACATTTTAAAGAATTACGAATAAATTTAAGAGATCGACTGAGGGTGTTTGGTGGAATTTCAATATCAAATTTGAATTGTTGAGATTTTGTACAGTTCCATGTATTTTGTCACTAACGACCCGGGTTTCGCCTTTCGGCATCTTCAGGCATTCGAGTAAACGAATGGACTGTCAATTCGAGTCCATTCGTGTACTCGAATGTCTGAAGATTCCGAAAGTCAAAACCCGGATCATTAGTGACAGAATACAAGGAAATGTACGAAATCTCAACAATTCAAATTTTATCACGAATTAATCAAAATATTGTTTAGTCTAGTTTTTCTCATTTATTTTCACATCAGTGTAGAAATTCTATTTTTTTTTTTTTTAACATTGTGTTCTTCCATTGTGTGGCATATGGCACCCTAAACCTGTAAATAAATTATTTTTATGTAGAGACCTGTATATTTTTTTTATCGCATAACTTCTCTCTTTGAAGAGATTAAAATAGAAAGATGAGGCTAGGAAAGGACTTATTTAAATAATAGAGGTATCCCGCCAAAATTTTTTCCACGAGAACTGTTTGTTACTCGATCTCTCTTTTTTCTCATGCAGTAGGGATATCAGGATAGGGCTAGGGTAGAGTTAATGATTAGTTAATAACTCTCTCTACGTTCGGTTTTTAGGACCAGATTAGTGTTGCTAGACATCGCAAACATCCATGCCTAAACATAATACAAAAAGTTTGTGAGCACAGCAACCAAAGCCAACGACTTTGACCAGTCGATTACGGACCCGGACTTGACGCATATCTTTCATTTATGATATCGAATAAGGGTACTTAAAGTATCTTCAATATCGTATTTAAATCTTTGTAAATTGAGTACATTTTAACATTTATTTTCACTAACGACTTGAAGCTCGCCTTTCGATGTACTTGAAACTTGCACTTGAAAATTTCAACTAGCGGAATCAAAGTCATTTCTCTAAAAACACGTGAAAGAGTACACAATTTTTATTAATTCAAATGAATTAATTTCTAATTTTAACACTGTAGTGTTAATTTCACTTATCTTTCATTATTAATTGATATAAACTGATAATCTGTAAAGCTTGTTTCGGATCAACATAACCAAAGAGTAAAACACAATTCATTTGTACTACTTTCACATATTTATAATGATCAGGACCGTTGATAACTCAGTTGATAATGCTTATAAATATGTGATTATACTCATTTTATTTTTCAAAATATAATGTCTTTCCACCAAGAATTGACAGTTAACACCTTAAAAGTGATAACCAAAGAGATTGCTGTTAGGAATTTTCAATAAGGTTTTAATCCCAGCTTATTTTCTTATATATTTTAATGTTTTAAAAATAAAGCAAAAATTGTTAACAGCTTAAAAGTGAGTAAATTAAATTTATTTTATTTAATGTCATAGTTTCAGTCTAATTTGTTAATTATAAGATAATTATCTCATTGTATTTTTAAAATACATTGGAACCACCGCTATTTTGATTTTCATCGGTGTAAAAATATATTTATGTAACTAATTACTAATATAAAGACTAAGTATTAATTCACGAATTTATTAGTAAACTTGGGCGTTTAAAATTGGCTAGCTACATCTGTTGATAACGCCAAAATTTAAAACTGTTCATGTTAAATAAATATGTATACTTAGGCATAAAATGTATCATGTACTCACTTATTTAATAATTTATTTCAATGTATCAAATAAATTTAAAAAAAATATATTTTCCAATCGATAAGAATACTTACTAATGACAATTTTGTCGTTAGTATTCAATTTTGGTTTTGTGTCTTGACCGTGCGTTAAATATTTTATTTATTTTAATCTAGTTGGATATTATTTGCCTGGAATGCTGATATTTATTATCAATTTAATTCTTAATTTGACAGACTTTTAATAATGCAAACAAATTCATTGCAGTAATTATTTTTAGAATATTTGAATAAGAACATAGTTTTACTCTACGTTGTTGTTATTCAACATTAGTTTACTTAGATATGTATTTCAAACATAACGTTTATTGCCAGGACGATGACGATACGTTATATCTATATTGTATAAACATATTGAATTTTGTACATTTCCGTATGTTTCGTAATTGAGTCAGTTACCTGAAGATGCCGAAAGGCGAATCCCGGGCCGTTAGTGATGAAACATGGAAATGTAGAAAATTTGAACGATTCTAATTTTTATATTGAAGTTCCATCAATCACCCTCAGTTCATATGTTAAATTGTTTGAAAAAATTCTACCAGAACTGCTTATTCCTCAGTTGATCAACCTCTCTTTTTCGAAGAGATAGGGGATAGAAGAATAGGGCTAAGACTGGAATAGTGGTTAGGTAACCACTCTCAATATGCCCTGTTTTAAGGATTGAATGGGTGGGAGGTAATTCTAGACATCACAAACATCCATGTCTATTAACAGGAACCCATACATCAATTTATGAAACTGTCCATACCGGAATTTGAACCATTAGTCGATGGTTCAAATTGCATAATTACATATTTCATGATGGGAGTGTGTTTTATTTAAATTTAAAATACAAAAACATATATATATGAAACTGGTATCGAACTCTAAGCCAATGAAACATTAATAAACAGAAAAATACACGGCTCCGTATCCGAGAGGTCAACCCACTTGGGGGTTCATTCTATTTGATTTCAGGGGTTATGAGTTCGAATCCCTGAACAAAAACCTTTATTGACTATTTTTTCAAACGATCTATAGATTTGTATGTTAAATACATATATTTGGACTGTCTTAAATTCTTCACGAACGATTTTATATCTGATTCTTATTAATGTTTACAATGAGAGCGATTACCTAACTAATATTATTTTAATAGCCCTATTCACGTATCATTACCATCTCCGAAAATGGTGGTTGAGCGACAGAATTACGCCCAGTTATCGTAAGACAACATCCGTTCAGATGCTCCATCAGGATTTAAGAGAAAAAAACAATCTATTCTTTATACTTGATGGATAGACATTTTAAAATTATAGTGGATAGCACGATTCTTCATTATTCGATCGAAAAATTCGATCCTGTGACTCGCAACCAGTAAGGAAAAACGGTCAACAACACTTGTTTACAAAACCAACAAAATTTTCAAAAAAACTTCAGAGGAAAGTAAAAAATATCATTTGGTTAATTGAAAAGCTATCTGCGATGAAAAATATATAATATGTATATTATATTACAATACTTATAAAAATGAGTTAATTGACTTTTAACTGTTTTATTTGTATAAAAATATGAATAAGGAAACGTCAATTACTTACATTTCAATCAATTTTAACCCTCTAGCCAGTCTTCATCCCTTCTGTATGATACTAAAACATAAGTTGTTCGATATATCATTTTGTCGATTTTAATAGTAAAATATGTATTTTCTCTATTCCGGTGAATCGACAATAGCCCCACATCTCACAAGCACGCAAATTTAACTAATGGAAGAAAAAATTGAAGAAATATTGATTATCATGAGTAACCAATTGTTAAGTGTTATTGCTGCATAAAGAGTTTCACATTCATTGGCGTGCGCTGCGTTTTATTGCAATAGAGTTAAGAATAGTAAAAAAATATTTATTAGCTCGGTAAATTAAGAATTTATTTTCGTAAAGCTGCATTTACTTTTGTATGTGTTTTCGCGTGAATGTTGGACTCGCGGATTTTTCATCAAGAAAAAATGTTAGCGATTTTTATTTATGGTAGTTGATTATTTGATCTTATTTTTGAATGTTTGTAGAATAATATAATATTATTTCAAGAGAAGGGCTATTCTTTGTTTCATTCGTTACAACCCACATTAAAGAGATTGCTCAAAACTTAGAATATTGTTCTATCGGACTATATGTTGTAGCTATGTTTGTTTCGAATCAAAGTAATTACGAGTAAATTATATTTCATTTCTTTTGATTTTTTTGGCAGCTTTGATTAGTAAATTTTCCTAAACTGTGCACTTTATTACTTTTTGGTGGATTTGGTATATTTATGCACATCTTAAACATCAATATATGCTTGTATTAAATATTATAGATTTTCATTTTTTAGAGACTAACATAAGAGTTTGTAACTAAAGTTACTATGCATTTAATAGATGAAGCAATCAAAAAAAATGTTTAATACACAATCAAATTTCGATATAGGTTCATAGAAGGTTTTTAAATAAAAAATAAAATTATTGATTCTGTTGAAGTATTTTGTATATTATGACTGATTGTCGGAAAAGAAATATGTATGCACATGCAGTTTTGATTGATGTATTTAGTCTAATGTTAAAAAAATGCTTAGGCTAGATATTATTATGAGATCAAATTTGAAAGCATTATTGCTTAATGGTAGTGAAAACTGATTATATTGGTTTTTATTAAACAAAATTGCAATTTTTTGTTTTTAACTATATTTTTCATTTGTGACAATATGGATATATTTAAATACAATGCTTTTTTAAATGTATTTTGGCCTAATAATAAATCATTAAAAATAATGTTGGCTGGAAATTAATGTGGAGAAAAAATAAGAAAAAATCCTTTACGAATACTGACAGTAAACTTAAAAAAATAAATATGTTTAATTCTTCAAAATGTATAACATAAAGCCATTTAGTTTTAACACCGTTCATTTGAAGGGTATGTGTAATCTAACAAGTATCATTGAAAATAGATCATTTTCTACAATTATTGTATTTTAAAATTATAAAAAATAAATTATTTATTGTAAATTCTCCTGCTTTTTCTCTAAACGAATGCTATGACATAAAATCGAATTGTTTTTTTAATATCAAGTACTATGTATAATAAATATTATACGTTATATATTTAGACATACACATATATATTATATTGAGACAGAACTGGATTTAGACACATTCAAACTTGAAAGAAGGATCACATAAGGTTGTAGTGCCAAGAAAAATATAAATATTTCATTTTATATAATATTGTTTCTAATTAAGTGTTTATTAAAACCAATTGCAAAAGTTCAATTGTTAATTGTACCGAATGCTGAATTGTAAAATGACAACATGAGTACAAGATACAACCAATATTGCTGCTGAGATATTTGCTATGGAATGAGTAGTCGATTACAGTATTATCTACCAATTCCACCAAGGAAATTCATTTTAACTGAAAAGGTAACTCTTGGTTTGAATAAAAATATAGACCGACCAAGAACTCACTTTTGAGATCAAAGCCGATTGGTGAAAGCTCTTAGACGTCTGTCCCCTTCGGTTGCGGTTTCAAAACCTTTGATCAGATTCATAACTTGATTTTTAATCGGTTTATTGATTTATATTAAAAAACACAGATTTTTGTGATGTTAAAATCCTCTCACAACCATCCGATCTTAATAACGAGGCATAGCTAGAGCTACCAGTGAACTGTTTTCTTTTTCTAGCTGTTTCTCTTTTTCTGAGAGATTAAGTGACTGAATAACAAGACGTTTTCGTAAAACAACTTGTCTTGATATGCTCCATATTTAAGAGTGGAAAAGTTCCGCATGATTGTTATAAAAAATGCCTGGTATCACCAGGCAAAAGCGTGACAGAGGTGTAGAAGGATTTGGAGCCTTTTTTGATTATGATGATAAATCTCGAATCCCGTCTTCGTAGCTTACGCGTACGCACTCCTCAGTTTACGCGTCAAAGTCTTCATTTTACCCGTTGAACCGAATCTTGGTGCTCCAGTGCACACCGCGGTAGATCACGTCAATAATATTGCATGAAATCGTCACAAAATGCAATCCGACATCGATTTTGATATTACTATTATTGTAAAATTCATTATTTCAAGAAATAATATTTCTGTAACTAGTCCCCACTCGGAATATGATATTTTCCCACCGGGTTCTGTCTGATTTTGATAATATAAATACGGTTAAAAATTTGAAGAGATCATAACCAGTTCTCCAGTGTTAGCTTCATTTGAAAGCTTAATAGTTCAACTGTTTTTCCTTGAGAAATATAAATCAACCGAAATGAACGCAATGGTAAGATAAATTTTCATATAGTTTATGATAAAAGAATTCCTCGTATATCACACGACACAAATTTCTTTATCATGAAAAAATTGTCTATTATTAATCAAAAATAATTTTTCCTTAAGTGGGATAAAAGATATTCCATCTATTACATTAACAAAAGTAGTGCTTACGATTAATTTTATTGATTGAAAAAACAATGTTTGAATGTTGCCATTCGGGGATTTAAATGCAAGACTGCGCAACCGATTACGACGAAAGCCTTAAGCATACTTATTTAAAAATAATAATAACCTCATGCATAATGATGTCCCTATTATAACTGGGTCGTTCAAAGGAAAGAATATAAGAAATTTTTTATATTGTTTTTGGGATAGTATGAAATTTGAAATAATATCTTATTTCATTTAATTCCATATTTTCAATCACATAACCATGAGCTGAGATTCCATCTCTTTTTATTTTCATAGATAAAAATCAATTTGAAAATAACTCTGTGGTTAAACACAAAATATTGTATTTCAAAATGTCCTAAAATAATGCTACTAATTTATAATTAAAATATTGCGGTTTTACGAAGGTTTCCAATATAATATTCAGGCGTAACTGTAAAACATTTGAGTCTCAGAAATATGACAAGTCAATTTGCAGTACTATTTATACGCTGTTATAATTATATTATAATACTTTGATAGTTTTCATACGCGAAGCGAAACCGGTCCTGAACATTATAAAGAGTTGTTTAATACGAGACTAGTACATTCGTATGTTAATCCCGTAGTCTAAAGATAATCTTCTAGATTCTACACATTACTACACATGTTAGGGTTTAAAAAGGTATGCCGCATAACAATTTAACCGCGGTATTGCCTATCTAAAAATACCAAATGTATAATAGAGAAACAAAGAGAAGTGTCATCATTGATGTGGATACAATTTAGCTTTGTTAATTTTCATAAAATAATTTCTAAGCTTCCAATATTTATCATTGTTGGGCAAGTCAAACGTGATTTTAAACTAGATTGCGTATCTCTGTATTGTAATTTTTAGTTAGTCCATTATATTTTCGTAATTTGGTTGTGTTGTTATTAATTTCGGATACAGAATAACACGCAATAATGACAGTAAGAAAAAATATTATCGCCGATGTTGTGTATTGTATGGCGACATTTTTAGGCGTATTGGTAATTCAAGGCGAGTACATTTTTATTTCCTCTATATTGATATCCCATTTAGGAATTAAATAGAAAGTCAGTTTTTTTTAATTTTAACGTAGGTTCGTGTGTGATATTTTTTTACGATTGATAATGTCAGTAGGGATTTCGAATATTGGTTGAAAATAAATTCCGAATATTAAAACTTTATACATTGTAGCCGAATGATCAATGATGCTCTTGGTGTATACGTGTTCAAATCGCCTTACGGAAAATTCAGTTTATTTTTTTTACGAATTCACGTTTATAATCGCGAATGTCTTTGATGTTGGCACTCTCTCACACCCATCCAATTTTAAAAACCGAGCGTAATGAGTGTAATATGTTAACTGCTAGCTTTCTTCTAGTCCGTATTTTTTTTCACTTCATAAGTTCTCCGAAATTCAAAGGTTTTATAACTAAACAACCACCAGTTCTTGAAAAAATAATGTATATTGATATGCTCCATTAAGAGTCCAAATACTTCGCATTAGTAGCGGATATGCTTTAAATAAAATGTTCTCAAGTCTTATTAAGAAAACTGAAGTGAATACAGCATCATTTTTTTTTCATGTCCGCTTAAAATGTGGAGCATATGGTCTCCTAATGGAGGTATCTTAACAAAAATGTTCTACCAGAACTGCTTGTTAGTTAGTTGCTCAACCTCGTTTTTTTCGAAGAGAGTTGGGATAGAAGGATAGGGCTAGGACAGGATTAGTGGTTAGCTAATCGCTCTGGCTACGCCCCGTGATGGATGGAAGAGAGGACTCAGACTACGAACATAAATCCATAAATCGATTGAAAGGTCGATCCATGAAAACCGTCCTCACCGGGAATTGAACCTTAGACATCCGTAACCGTAACCAGCGATGCTACCAATTGCGCCACGGAATCACCATACCTCTAGTAAAATACAGTCTTATCTTCGAATTTGTTATATTGCAAGAGAGCCATTGGAAGTTTTCATAAATTTGATGTAAGTAAAAAGTATTATATAAAAGAAGTCTGAATGCATAAACTCTTGTTTGTTTTACGAAAAAATTTTTGTAATTTTGATTTTCTTGAAAATAAATAAAAACGGAGACATTTATAGATTTCACCGTTTGAATGAAATGAAACTTCTTGAGTAAAAATTTCAAATCCAGCCATATCCATAACGCAAAAGAGACGGAGAATTTCATACTTACGACACTATTTTACTGAGATTTCAATACGTGTCAGATTGTATTTTTTTAAAATAAAATTAAAAAAATGTATTTGGCTTGGCAGTTAAACTTTTAAATCGTATTAGACCAACTCAAATCAGATTATTTATAGTTACTCGAGATGTTCTCGAAGGAAAATGACATCACAAACACTCATTTGCAAGAACTCAAATTTTAATTGAAACAATCTAATTTTGATATTGACTTTGCTAGGACTCGAACCCACATGATTGTTAAAGTGAAGCTCATTCCACTAGATCACTACTGTAATAAGTATTGTGGTAAACGGAAACATGAAAATGTATTAAAATCGAAACACGCACGCAACAATTTTACTGTGTAAAACTTAACCGTGCTAATTGTATAAAATGTGTACGACATTCATTTTGTGGATCACATTTTTTGTTCATTAACATCTTTAGGCTAACAAATGTGAACTATTTATAGCACGTTACAACGCCGATTAATTCTTTTGTTAATACATTTCAATTTGACATTGTTATATCGTTAAAAATATTGCTTTGTGTTTTGAGGAATTTATAGCGCTATACGGAAACAGTTGTAAAGTATTATTTTTGATGAATTACACGCCAATATTTTAGGTAGCTATTCTTAACCTTTTCGAACCATGACCCAAGACAATTTGAAGGGATTTTTGATTGAATCCATTTGGCAAATTTATAAATTTTTCAGGAGAGACACAAAACGTTCTCGCAGGCATAAATTACTGACCTTGATGTGTAAACAAATGAAAAGACACCATTTTGAATGGCAGAATTATTTTAGTTGTTAAACACAATCCTAGATGTCATTGGCAGTGTGCCTTTATCGGTTAACTGATGTTGACAAGTTTTCAATGATTTTTCATGTCCTTATATTCCTTACATATGATATAACTCTGTCAAATAACTGTGAATATAAAAATATGCTCACCAATGCCATCTACAAACCTGCATTATTAGTTCCTTTTGGTTGTAATATACACTGTTCTTCGATTAACAAGGCACTTTATTTAAAACAGTGTCACTTTAACACGGTTTCTGCTTTGTTGATTTGACTTGGCAAATATGGAAAATAATTTCCCAAATAATGATGAAGATATGTATTGTGGTTGGCCGTTTCAAATATTAATGTTAGTAGTATAATAGCAAATATCATTAGTTATTTACTGACAAATGGGTTTCTAAATTAAAATAAATTCCTAAATAAAATAACAAACACAAATATAAATTTCATTTATTTTGATTATACAGAATCAAATTAATGTTCTTTTTGACTGACAACAGCAATCGTTGGGTGCAACAATGTTGCCCAATCTTCTGACAGAAAACATAATAATACGCACTGCGTCTGGCACTGCAAGTACATAATAATGAAATATTACGTAGCATCTAAATGCGAAAATTCACAAGTCTCCATTTTATTAAATAGTCATTTTACATAATGATATGTCATAGACTTTAAAAGCCCGACAAAAGTATACGAAAAAAACATTCAAATTCTTAATAACATGCAGAATCCGACAACCTAAATAGTTATTGCTTAAATGTCAAATTTTATTTCGTTTATATTTATTACAATTAGCGATTAACTTACTAGTCATAAATTGTTCGTTATTGGAAATATAATACAATGTAAAAAATAAACTATTGATAAAACTAATAATTTAAGCGTGAAATACACAATCGTCGTTCACTACTAACATTTATTTATTATTTTGAATTCTCAATATGTTAAATTTGGATTATTGAGATTTTGTGCAGTTCCATGTATTTTGTCACTAACGACCCGGGTTTCGCCTTTCGGCATCTTCAGGCATTCGAGCACACGAATGGACTTCAGTGAATGGGAATTCAGTTCAATTAAAGAATTCGGAAATCAAAAATATTTGATTTATGGTGATTATCTGAATATTGTGTTTCTTATTGTCTCAATATGGGATATTCGGAGACGTTTAAGTAATGAACTGGGCGAATGATAAAAAATACTTTAAAAATACTGCCGATATGTCGAATTTCATTTCGCTTATATTTATTGCAATTAGCGGTTGAATGGTTAGTTCAAACGTATACTATCGTTTAAACTAATAACTTAAGCGTGAAACATAAAACTTTTAACTGTCAATTCGAGTCCATTCGTGCGCTCGAATGCCTGAAGATTCCGAAATGCGAAATGCGGTCATTAGTGAAAAAATACATGGAAGTGTACTAAATCTCAATAATTCAAATTTGATATTGAAATTCCATCAAGCACCCTCAATCGATGTCTTAAATTATCTCAATATGTTACTTGTTAAATTAAATATGTAGAGTATAATCTTAGTTCAACAACGTTGATTTGTTGAGTATATTTCACGACCCACTAAATATGCCGATCGACACAATTTTTAGTCACAAGCCACAGGTTAAGGATCACTGGTCTCCGGCATTGCGTGATTATTTTTAACAATTAAAAAGCCGAATGGTCAAAACAACAATTAGTCGAAATGCTCACAAACTAATATACGTGTCACGATTGTTTTTTCTGTAACTACAAAGAAATAGAGTAATGGTATCGTTATCAGAGCAATCCGTAATGTGTCCATGAACTCGTAACACCTACTGTTTAGTTCGGGCAGTTCAAAACGTAACTATCAAAATATATTTATATGTTTAAAAAATCATCTGGCATTACAGCTAAAGCCATGGCGTATTGAGACCAGTTCGAAGAGAAAGCACATCATTAACACTCATGTTCAAATTTGAATTATTGAGATTTTGTACACTTCCATGTATTTTGTCACTAACGACCCGGGTTTCGCCTTTCGGCATCTTCAGGCATTCGAGCACACGAATGGACTCGAACTGAGTACACTTCCATGTGACAAAATACATGGAAGTGTACAAAATCTCAATAATCTAAATTTGATATTGAAATTCCATCAAGCACCCTCAGTCGATGTCTTAAATTAACTCATGTTCAAGTTTAAAATTTGAAAAGAAAAACTCTTAATTTTATGTAAATCTCACCGGGACTTAAATCTATACTTATTTGATTGCTAAGTAAAGCCCTTACCATTAGACCACAGAGACTGACATAATAATATAAAAAAATTAACATTGGATATTTTTATCGGCTAGGTCACTACCAATTTGGAGCATGTAGTCTCTTACTGGAGCTTATCTAAGCAGAATTTTTCTATGACAACTACTAGTTGCTCAATTGCTCAACTTTTTTAGTGCGGAGAATAAGGGTAGAAAGATAGGGATAGGGTAGGTTAGTGGTTAGATAATCCCTCTCTTTAGGCATCATTTTTGGGATCGGAAGGGTGAGAGTGTATTTTGGTCTTCACATACGTCTATGAGTATGGACAGAGATCGGTAAACCGATTAAAAATATGTATGAAACTGTCCTTACTGGGATTCGAGCCCGCGATATCGTAACTGAAGACAACGACGTTGACTATTCGACCACAAATATTAATACCTAAATGATAATATTACAACATACTGAACATGTCAATGTTATCTAGAAACACGATCTAAATTGATCAAGTCCAAGGTCGAATAATTGTTTATACATTCTATAAAAATAACTAATTTAATTTGATTGTATTACTTTTATATCCGATTTTTTTAAATGAGTAAAGACTACTTTTTGTAAATGCATAAACATATTATTTCTACAACAACTTATCTTTTCATATTCTCGAATTATTTTTAGCCCAATTTTTAAAAAGATATTTAATTATCGGGCAATATACTATCCAGGATTTTGGACTCTCCTGTTAAAGTGTTAATAAATACTCTGGCACAAAGGGCAGCAAATTTCAATGGTGCAAGATTATTAGCAAACGAGATATCAATAGAGTTACAAGTTTCGTATGCATACCCAGCAAATTACTGTTGTTAAATCAGATATTTTAATGAATCGCTCAGACTTATAATTACGTAGATATTTATTGATACAAAATATGACGAAACCGCTTGATTGCCGTGGGTGTAACATTGGTCTTGCAAATACGAAAAGCAAGTTGTTGTTAAGATCAGTGAGCTTGTTTATACAGCTGTTTTGTGACAGTTTTATGATTAAGTGAAAAGTTGCTTAATATTTCATTGTCCGTATGAATGAACAAATTTCAAAATTTTCACTCAGGAGTTTTGAATACACTGACATCTCACCCACAATAGTGTTAATCAATTCTTAACTTTATGAACGATTTAATATTTAAACTATTTCACTGATTTAACGACGTAAATTTCAAATGGTTATTTCTCAATATTGTTTACTGTTAATCCATAATTTAGTAGTGTTATAAGATTATAATTAAAATAGATTTTACAGTTTGTTAGATCTAAGACGATTTCACTTAATGTAAGGCTGATAATATAATATCTATGATGGGATAAATAATGAGTATTTTATGAGGCATAATTTAAGACATCAACTGAGGGTGCTTGATGGAATTTCAATATCAAATTTGAATTATTGAGATTTAGTACACTTCCATGTATTTTGTCACTAATGACCCGGGTTTCACCTTTCGCAATCTTCAGGCATTCGAGCGCACGAATGGACTCGAATTGACACTTAAAAGTTTTATTTTTCACGCTTAAGTTATTAGTTTAAACGATAGTTTACGTTTGAACTAACCATTCAACCGCTAATTGCAATAAATATAAGTGAAATGAAATTCGACATATCGGTAGTATTGTTTATCATTCGCCCAGTTCATTACTTAAACATCTTCGAATATCCCATATTGAGATAATAAGAAACACAATATTCAAATCATCACCATAAATCAAATATTTTTGATTTCCACCAGAGTTTTCTACATTAATAGGCGCCTATAAAATTTCCTTTTACTGACACAGAAATATCAAGATTTTATTTAATTCTTTAGATTGGTATCTACCGTAACATTTTTTGATAGCATCTAGAATTAATTAGAAACAGGCAGGACGCAACATTTTACATATAACTTTATATTTAACTCAAATATGTTTTTTTTAGTTGTCTGAAAAATAATATTCCACAAAGCTACCGTCGGATTCATTGAAAATATCGTTTTGATTGTTTTGCACTGTACGTATGAAACTTCCCCCTACCCATCCGATCCTAAAAACGGGGCGTAGCGAGAGCGATTAGCTGACCAATAGGTCTGTCGTAGCCCTATCCTTCTATCCCTACTCGTTCTACTATATTAAAAAAAGAGAGGTCGAGCAACTGAGTAGCAACCAGTCGTAGAAAAATTCTGTAGATATAAACGTTAGGAATCCATATCCTCCATATCTGGATCGGACATGGGTAAAAAAATGAAATTTCAAAATGTCATAAACGATGATAATAACTAGTGTTATACCTACACATAGTGTATTAAAAAAAAACAAATCATATCGAAGAACGTACATTTCCAACTTCCAAGAATAGATGCAGATTTAAATATAGAACTATAAAGATCCCTTGGAACAATGCAATATGATTTTTTTCTATTGGAAATTTCCACTTCAAGACAATGCTCGCAATTATTTTTGAAGGATGCAAATCTCGCCTATCTGCAGCTCCATTTCTGACGCCCCTTAACCTTTCTAATAAATTCACGACACCAAAACAGGTTAATCATTTTTCAACACAGGGTTCACATTCCAATGAACTCATTCTGTTTGTTATATTATGTCGTTTGCCCTTGGACATAGCTTAATAGACTAAGAGAGGTTTTAAACTAACGGTCCATACACAACACAATATAATACATTATCAGTTGAAAACAAAACCTTCTGAAGCTTAATTATTATTTAATGTGCTGTCTACTTCGATATTATTGTTTTATCAATCGAACGAAATAATAGTTCAACGGTCCTTTAGACGATGGCTCAATGCTCTTCATTATATTCAGTTGAGGTATCCACGGATATGCATACCCATGAGCATACTTGCAAAACAAAAACAAAAGAAACGATGTTTGTATTTTAATGCATAAAAGTGATAAGTTAACTAATAATATAAGTAATTTACTAACTCCAATCTTATCAATCTAACGATTTCCAAAGGAGAGATGTTTGGCGATTTAGGTTTCGTTAAAACAATTTCTTACTTTTAAGGTGTTAGCTGTCACTCAAAACACAACTCATTACACTACGTAATTCCACCATTTTATATACCGATGCCAAAAATCCCGGTCCTGATCAATTTATAAATTAATAATGGTACATGCACAAATAATTCGTGTTTTATTTTCGTAAATACCGCAACATCTATTGAAATACTCCATTACGACTCCATATGCTACAAATTGGGAGCTGACATAAGCAAACTACTGATGAGCTAAAATTTATACTTATTCATTGATTTGTAAATTAAAAAATACAATACATCGCCATGCATTTATAATAATAATAAATATAATACATCATATAATAGCACAATAATAATAATAAAACATTTTTAAAAATGTAGAAAATAGAAAAAAATATTATAGCTCAGCTTCTCAATACCTATATAAATTGATTCGAGGTTATATAAGGCTTACAATTAAATGCACTTTATTTAGATGATATTCACTTTCGTAAAGATAGTTTTCACTTATAACAAATACATTCCACCAAAAACAAATTATTTCACTAAAAATAAAGTGATTCCACATAATAAAATATATTTAAACATTGAAGAAATATGTTGCACTTACGAAAAAAGATTATCACATAGACAAAATAGTTTTCAATCAATATAAATACTCGCACTTTGAAATCGATAGTTTCACAACGCTATAATGAAATGTCACTTATTCTTTACTACTTGCAGCATAGGATATTAATTCCATTTTGCAAGAACAGGTCCAGAGTATTAAGAAAACAATGCAATGTCATTATGTTGTCATCTTAGTAAACACTAATATAAAATTAAGCTAATAAAAACTGCTAATAAAAAGTCAAGCTATCAAAATAAGTCTGTGGTACTTTGTTAAAATCAAAGTTTGAGTGTACTAAGTTAATACTACCTTACACAAAGTGCAAACTATCGAAACAAAAGTTCAAGTGTACCAAGTGAATACTACCTAACACAAAGTGCAATTATTTATAACCCGTTATATAATCGTAATATCCTACTTGAGCTAAACCTTTTTATGCAAGAGATTATAGATTCAGATTAATATGTTGAAAAGTACGTTTTTATTATGGATGTCAGTAATAACAGCTGTGATTGTGTTTTTTTTGTTCCTTCCTTTACTGTCCTACTGAAACTATTATGTACAGTCCGCGAGGTGGGCTCCTAGTTTCCTGGCTAAAGTCAGTGCTAGGGTGGGTACAGACTAATTCAAGTCTTTATATCCCTTTCCCGCATGTAAGCTAGTTAGGTACTGCTATCTAAAAAGATTCTGTCAGCTGAAGACTTTGTGTGGGGAAAACGCTTAAGAAAAATCCCATACGAGAATGATTGTCTCTGAATCATCATCAATTATGATTGAGGTATAAGATTAATAATATGGGCTTGGAATTATTATTAGATTACTGTTAATATGCTTAGCTTCGAGAATAAAAAAATTTATATCTTACTGAGTAGCTACTGACTGCGCGTGTTTGTTTTTGGATAATTTCTTTCTAGATCCAATATGTTACTATAATATTGCCAAACATACTAACAGTGAAAACCGTCAATTATTCATGTCATTAATAAGTCATTTCCTGTAAGATTTGAAGTAAAACATAACGTTTAATTTACAGATCAAATATAAAGTTTTATTATTAATAAATCATGGTTCTTTAAATATTACGCCAAAAAATGTACATAAATTTAAATTTAGTTTTATTTCATAACTATTTAAAACTAAAATAAAGACGAACGTAAATTTAACTGTATAATGAAATACGTGCAACAAAATTTTACTATTTTTTTAATGAATAACTCAATCAATCACTTTTAAATATTGATTTTCTAATAAAGTTTGGTATGCTTAGTTAAAAAATATTTTAATATACCAAACGTTTTGACATTGTTTACTTTATTTTCACAAGATACATTTTTTTAGATAAAGCAACATAATAAATCAAATATTTGGATTTTTATTACAGTAAATAAAAAGAAAAGTTATTTAAATTACAACATCTAGGAACCTTTCATAATAAACAGGTTCCTTGTACGATTTTATCAGTAGATATTTCATTATGCTTATTCATTAGTTTTAAATTGTTCAAAATATCGTTTCTGCTCTTTTGAAAACGGTAAGCTTAATTTCGAATTTTATAGTAAAATGATATTTAAGAGTTGGAAAGTTCATTAAAATCTAAATTCTCTATAAAAATACATATTTACGAAAATTAAAGTCATCCCAGAAACACCACGAGGAAAAAACACAGGCACATATTTCAAAGATCCCAAATTGAAATGGGAAGAATTCTTTAGGGTGAACCTGTTACCACTAGACAACAGAAGCAGATTATTGTTAATACGCTAGCTTACTTCTAGTTGTGTTTCCTATTGTTTTACGGTTCATTATGTATTATTTTCTTGAACCCGCATATACAATTAGTTTGTTTCCACTGATATCGTATAATGTTATTTTATTGTAACACAGAATTACTTCATTGTACAACACGGTCATTTTTTCTATTTATTTTACCTATGTCAACAATTGATTTCGTTGATTTCAGTACTTAACCGCATTCCTGTGCCTGGGCGCTATTGTTTCCACATCCGGGTGGTCAGGTCACCATGACGGACAGTGGAAGGGCGAAGGATACGCTGAATCCCAATATAAGGCGGGGGCAGGAAACCACGGAAACAACGATGGGTCATACAATCGCGGCCACGACGATGGTCAATGGAGAGGACAGGGCATGGCGCAGGGTCAATACTATGGCAGCCACGCTGGACAAAATAACCATAACTCAGGAGCCTATCCTCACAGCAACGCTCATATTCATGGATACGCACCGATTGGTCATGACGGCCGTGTTGTGGATACTGCTGCAGTAGCTCACGCTAAGGCTGTTCATATGGCCGCCCACAGTGCCGCCGCTAACGGAAGGCACGGTTGGGTTCCTGCACACCAAGCCTGGGCTGGTCACGGACACGCTCAAGGACCACAGGATACTCCTGAGGTAGCGTACGCTAAGGCTCAGCATTTAGCAGCTTTGGCTGCAGCTCGTGGTGGTCATAACGGACGTTGGTGATTTAACTGACTTTTGCTGATTTTGGTCTGAGACTGACGATTGCTTATGAATTTCGTATTGATAAAAAATTGTATTCAATTGTAAATCAAAATTTTTAATATGTTTTAAGTTTGTTATTGTTTATAAAAATGTTATCTTCATTTCGTAAATTTTTGAATAAAATAAATAAATGATGAAAATAAATGCTATTCATTTTATAAATAATGTCTATTGTCAAAACGAACAAGATTATTACATCGGTTAGAGGGGAAGAATAAATACGATTTTTTTTAAATAGTGTCAAAATACTCCATTGTGTTAACATTGTAGTAATGAATAAAATGTCAATTGCTAATAGCTCAAAGAGGTAATTTATAAGAGCTTTTTTAACATTTTAAATATGACGGATGGCTCCCCGCAATAATATTTATTTCCAATGCCATTTTCTCCTTCAAAAACAAAAAGCTAAAACTGCAATTACTAGCTATTGTTTGTGTTTAAATCCTTTGTTGCACCCAGTAAAAAAAAGCTATTACACTATTGATAAACTTACACGTGTCGCAACTGGTAACCCAAGTAGTGGAATAACAGAAGTAAATTCTTTTTATTAGTAATAAAGACATTGACATATGAGGAGCATTATTCAGCATCTCAACAAAAGTTGTTTTTACACTGCAGCCGAATACCACTCAGCTACAGGATCGGCCATTTTTATTTATTCATAAAAAACTATAGTCATTTTTTGAGTTTCAAAAAAAATTATTAAATAATCACGTATTGAAATTAATTTGTATATTCATTTAAAAGTTTTTTTGTCGATCACCTATTTTAGACACTAATGGTGACTATTGTTATGTGAAGTATTTAATTTTTTTATGAAGCCGGAATAAGCTTAATAATGATTGGTTTGCGGGACATGTCACGACGGTAAAAAACAAATTCTATTCATTATTACATATTGTATAATAGTTAATTATACTAAATCTGCTAGGTGACAAAATAAAATGTTATATTTAAAAATTTAAATGTCATTTTATCGTATTGAGAAACACCTTTATATTTTTATTTCTTATATAATAAATTAACCATTCCCATTATAATTTAAAGAATAGACAGTATTTATTAGTAGCGCCAACTCACCATATAATTCAAAGAAAACGATGTATTGGGTTACGTTGTCGACAGGAAGTAGGGAAGCTAGCATGCAGCTCTTTAGGTCCTCATGTGCAGTCTTTTGATTTAATTCAATCAGGCATTGTTTTCATTAACTTAAATAATGTAAATACATGAACTACGTATCACAGGACTTATGAAGGCTGGAGGTCAGCGATTGGTGTAGAAAGGTGGAGAATCTAGCGCAGTGGAGAAGAATAATTGGGGCAGTCAAAGATCACCCAGACTGTAGCGACAGGAAAAATGAAGATGTTAATACATTTTTAAGTAAAGCTGATTGCCATCTCTTGAATGTGGCCATCCACTACGAAAAAGTTCCCCACCCTTCATGTAGACGTTAGGCTTATGAAGATAGCATGATGATTATAGTTTCTTTTACTTCATATTCAATAAGATCATATAAATTTCTCACTATACCAAAAAGTTAACTATAAGTAGATTTTGAACCATGTCCGCTCCCAATGTGGAGCATATGAATGAGGTTATCTCAACAAATATTTTTCGATGAGAACTGTTTGTTACAGTTTCTCAACCATTTTTTTTCTGAAGAGAGTAGGGATAGAAGGATAAGGTTCTAGCCAAGCCCTGTTTTTAGGATCAGATGGGTGGGAGGTGGGAGGGATTTTCAGACATCGCACACATCCATACTGTCAACTGGGATTCGCACCCGTGAGTACCACAACTAGGGTACTCAATCCTGCACCTTGTTTATGATCCCGGAATTGGTCATTGAGTTTAATTTTATGTGTTAAGCTGTATGTTTAATTAAAATCAGACAGCCATTTACAAAAAAAGAGAAAAATCCATTTAAGAAGCGGTCTTAATTTGTCCTCCATTTCAAATGTGTAAGGACGGCTGTTACCTGTACGAGATATGAGAAGCGAGACCACAATGCATTTATATTAATTACATGGTTGGCGTCCGTGGCGCAGTTGGTTTCGTCGCTGGCTACGGTTACGGATGTCTCGGGTTCAATTCCCGGTGCGGACGGCTTTCATAGATTGATCTTTCAATCGATTTATGGATTTCTGTTCGTAGCCTGAGTCCTCCCTCCCACCAATCCCATCCTCACGGGGCGTAACGAGAGCGATTAGCTAACCACTAGTCCTGTCCTAGCCCTATCCTTCTATCCCTACTCTCTTCGAAAAAGAAAAGAGAGGTTGAGCAACTGAGTGACAAGCAGTTCTCGTAGAAAAATTCTGTCAAGATACCTCCATTAGGAGACCATATGCTCCAAATTGGGAGCGGACATGGAAAGAAAAACATTGGTTTTATAAAGACATACATAGATGAACAAACCGAGGTACAGATTTTAGTTGATCTGGAAGTTTTAATTTGAAATATGAATTATTTTTAGCATTTACAGTGAATCCCGAAATCTCGGGATTATTTGAATAATTGACCAGGATCTCGGTTCCCGGATTGAAAGACCTAGCCACAAGTCAATCACGGAACGGACCCGGCGAAAATATCATATTTTAAAGTGTAAATCGATGTTTAATATTGTAGTATGGGTGCGTCAATCGCATGGGGTAAAATGTTTTACGTTAAACAATAAATTAATGTTGAGAAATAAATGAACATATGAATCTATTGAAATTATAAGAAAACTTTTTGTAGAACTCCATTTAATAGCAATATATTTATTTAGACAAAAAATATGTAATAAAACGTTATTTACGTATTTTGTGTCTTCTTTAAAGTCTTTTTATTAATTTTTATGTGTTTTTCCAGACGATACAGATTGAAAAAAAATCGCTTAAATAACTCTCAACACGACCTTCTAGACATAAATAAAGCAAAGTCAGTGATTACCTTTACGCTGAAGGTAATAATTTTTGTATTTTCTCTATGAATACATCTTTATTTGTGATTATTAAATCATCGTAACTTTGTATTGGATATTAAATTAAATATTATACATTAGTAAAAAATGTAATATATTTCATACATCCTCCGTTTTGGAGAAAGAGAGGCTAATATACAGAATAACAACGGTTACTTGTTCATTTGTTAAGAGTAGAAATGTTTCACATTGATAACAGTTTTTGTGTAATTTGAATTAAATATTGGGTGCACCTTGCAAATGAATTTATATACAACTGATTTAAACACAGAGTCTAGGTGTTAATAGTGAGTGGTAGAGGACCAACCAACCTGCAATAAATATTTGTAACAAAGGTTTGTTTTCAACATTGGACCAGCTGCGTTCGGCTGAGTGTAATTACGTCAAAATTATGTTATTTCCAATATTAGGTCATCGCCACAATAAATACCTGCATTAGCAAAGACCTGTTTTCAAGAATGCTCTAGATATTATGCAGGAAAATGGCTCAGTGCCGCTTAAACTGTGGCACTCGGTTCGATGTGTTGAGGCAAAGCCCCCTACAGTTACTAGCCATGCTGTACGGCGCGTCAGTTGGTGTTTTTGCAGGCGTGTGGTCCATTTAATTTACTTTGAAGTCACAATATCGACATGAGAAAATTTATAATTGTTATTGTATAAGATATTTTTAAATACGATCAATTTTAGCGTATTGTAATTAAATCTAATAATATTAAATGTAAACATGAATAAAGATGGTTACTTACTTTGAAAGAGTATAATTGTAAACCCAAGTCGTAATCAATGATTGTGATTAATCAACTATGCAAAATGTGTTTTTCAATAAATTAAGATTGTAATAAATCTATCCTGACACCTTTCGTGCCATTTACTAGATATGGTATGATAGAATTTATAACGACGATTTAGTAATTATTACTTAACTTAAAAATATGGTGATTTTGGACGAATCATGGAATACAAAATGATAATACTAATAAATCACAAAACAAGCCACGAGAAATCTTTTAAAATACATGTTATATTCGACGGGAAACGGAATTGACAGTAGATCTACGTACAACTGTCATACAATTTGTTGGTAGAGACTGGAGTTATTAGGGCTACACCCAAATTACGATTTTTTTAATAGCACTGCTTGTAGCTTAAGATTGTGACACACCCTGGTTTTTGTTAAGTATAAGTGTCATTAGTGTCCTGAACTGAAATCAGCCAGCGGCAACAGCAATATTTCGCAGAATAGGCTCTTTCTTGTTGCCAGGCGTTCAAATAGCCTCCGGTTACGTCCGCTGGACGAGTCCATTTTTACGGAAAAGAGTAGCTCCAACTTTGCAGGGAGTTTTTTTTAATTTTTGTAGACAGTCGATTACGATCTGCCGAGCGGGACGAGCTGCGCTCTCGTGGCGGAGGTGACGTGACGATGTAAATTGTTTGTTTTTTTGATTTGCATTGGATTTAATTTAAATTCGTTGTGTCATTTGTATTATTACTTAAAGTAAATTCAGTCGCTAAGTAAATGTAAATGTAGAATCAATTTTATGTGTTAAGATTTATATATTTGTGTAATGTTAAACCACTGCATCTTGAATGGAAAATAAATAAGTTTTGAACCGGAATTGAAATGGTGTTTGTCTGAGATCAGCCCTTCCAGGACTCCGGATAACCAACCGCTCGCCTCTCTTCGATCCGGGGTCTTCTCAATTGTTTTGGTTGAGGCCATTGCTGCATAATAATGTAGTCAAACATACGCGATGGAGAGTGAGACGTATTTTTGACTTCTTCTCAAATTGTATCATTAAAAGAGATTGATGGTAATCACTTTGCGTATGCCAATTGTCAATATTTCTTGGTGTTAAGCATTATATATTAAATTCAAAAAAGAAATCTTTGTACAGATTCCACAATTTTATCAAATGATTATGACCAGATTCGCTCTGACGAAAAATAGCAAAGAATAGAGTTACTTTTATAACAAAGGTATACAAACATTAATCGTCTTCGTCCAGTAACCGTGGTGCTGTGGTTATCGTCTTTAACTTTGGTTACGTTATGTCTCGGGTTCAAATCTCGGTACCGACAGTTTCATTGATTGATTCTTCAATCGATTTATGGATTTCTGCTCGTAGGCATGGATGTTTGTGATGTCTGAAATTCCCCCCTCCCACCCATACGATCCTAAAAACGGGGCGTAGCGAGAGCGATTATTTAATCACTTGTCTTGTCCTAGCCATATCGTTCTATTACTACTTCAAGAGAAAGGAGAAGTTAAGTAATTGCGCAGCAAGCAGTTTTCGTAGAAAAACTTCCGTTGAGATACCTCCATTAGGAGTCCATATCCTTTACATTGGGATTCAGCATGGTAAAAAAAAATTGGTGTTATTATGGATATAATTTAAAAACTATAATACAAGTTATAATGAAATTAAATTAAACTGTCTGCGACTAAAATGTTAACGGCCTTCGTAATAATAGATGAATGCCATACCTGTAATCAAAAGTTAAGGCACAATATGAAATCTGTGAATTCTATTCGTAATCATACACCAATGGTTTTATATTCCTTCTCAACAGTCGAACATTATATTATGTAAATACTTGACCATTTTATTCTATCTCGTGATGAGACAAACTGGTGCTGATCATTACATACATTTTTTGTAAAAAATGTGTTTTATTTTTATAAATATATCACGTAATTATTATGCTGATACTAAATACTCAAGTTTTTTTGGATGTTAAAGTAAGACAGTGTATATATTATTTTCTAAACGTACACCTTATATAGGTACAGTGAAATCTGTTTAAATATAGTTTTGACGATGGCATGAAGCTCAATAATCTTGCATAAATATAATCTTGTAGAAATAAATATTTTTACCTTATTAAATGCTTGGCTATCTTGGAGTATATTTAATTTTAAATTGTTTAGCTTTGATATTGCAGTCAACCCACTGCCATTTCGCTGCGGCCCACACTTGCTCAAGCGTCTGTGATCACAGCCCAACATATTTCGCAGTTTTGCAACGAAACTCAATAGTAATTTTAAAGTTTTGTATCAAAATAACCCATTTTGAATACCATTACGTGTGATTGTTTCAGCAAAAAACATGGCATCGATGTACTTAAGTAATAATAAAATTTCGATTCAAGGTTTCTTTCGAACATTTTTGAAAGTGTTACATTATTTTATTATTAAACGTAATTGAAATAAATTAATAAAAATGGGCAATGAAGTCTGCTCAATATGCACATAAATTGAAATTTGACAGGAAGTTGTTTGTTCACACAACAACAAGGCAAATATTTTTTGTAAATATAATTAATCTATACAGGTGGTGTAAATATGTTTCACAGATAATTCTTAAAAAAATCATCGTTCTCTGCACTGAAATAGTAAATGCTTAGAGACGCGTTTCATGTCCGCTCCCAATAAATAATCCGAATAAAGCATTTCAAAAACCCGATTTTTAAATTAATCAATCATTCAACCTCTCTTGTTTGTAGCAGGTAAAGATGAATGATTAAATATGTAGTCATCTTAGTTGGCTTCAGTTACGGTGCTCACGGGTTCCAATCCCAATACTGACTACGGACAGTTCTATAAAATTATTGCATGCATATATATTATGTTCGAAGGCATGGATGAATCTGATGCATGTTTTCCCTCCCGTTCATCCAATCCTAAAAACGGGGCACAGCAAGAGCGATAAGTTAAAACGTTGTTAGTTAAAACAGTATTAAAAGTCTTAGCCGTATCCTTATATCCCTAATCTGTTCACAAAATGAGACTAATTTTATTTATTGAGATTTTGTACACTTCCATATATTTTGTCACTAACGACACGGGCTTAGCCTTTCTGCATATTTAGGCGTTTGAGCGCACGAATGGACTCGAACTGATCTCCATTCGTGTGCTCGAATGCCTGAAGATGCTGAAAGGTGAAACCCGGGTCGTTAGTGACAAGATACATGGAAGTGTACAAAATCTCAATAATTCAAATTTGATATTGAAGTTATACAAAATGAGACGTTGAGCAACTGAGTACACATGCACCTCATTGTGAATTGGCTTGGTTGAAAATAGGTTTTCTTCATTGTTTTAACAAATATGAGAGCCTAATTTATAACCATATCGGTTTATCATGTAAAACATATGGATTACTAATGAAACATCTCAACAGCACGTGTTAAACAAGTTACTCAAACTTCGTTTCAATATAAAAATACAAATAAATAAATGTGTATCTTTGCCATTGAACTTTTTAGTTTTGTCATTTGACCATACCCTGCAATTTTTTTCTTGGGCGTGTCTAGGAATGGACTTGTTATTGACTAGCCACTTTAGGATCGAATGCGGTGAAGTAATGTAAACTTCACAAAGATCCATTCTTAACACAACTCTTTTAATCAATTCGTACACGTGAAGACGACGTTGAACAATTTGCTTTAGCCTAAACCTAAATAGGTTATTATACAAGTTATTTTATTTTGAAAAAATATTTGTTATGTCTTAATATAGAAACAATAATGGAATGCAAACAAAAATGAAGCCGCCATAGTTCAATAGTGAAGAAAATATACCGTTGGGATTTTGGCGATAGCATTGTTTTAATAGCCAATTATTTACTTTCTCTATTTTAAAAAAACTCGCTCAATAAACCTTGATCGATAACATCATGCTATAATAAATATTGCATAATATACCGTTGATAACAGGTTACATCACCGTATAGCAATAAATAATATTTTAATGATATTCGTGAGTAGGTCAAGTTCATTTGACTCATCTCGATCAGCAAAACTCGTTCTTGAAAATGAAGTATAGCAATGTCAAGGTGAATGCTCGAGTAAAATGAATTACGTTTTTACTATCACAAACTTTCTAGTGGAATAATAAAAGATGAATAAGAGTATACGTGGAGATTGGTGTCCCAAAATCAAAATGGCACATGTGCCAAATTGAGTTTTAAGAAAAATGCTTTTAATGTTTTTTTAGAGGGAAAAACAAACGTGTTGAGATAATTTAAATAATTTTGGGAATTTAAGATTTCAAGTTATTAAGTTTTTTTCCTTCATCTACTAAGGTTTATTACTTAATAACCAAATTAAATACACGTATATAGGTTTCAATTTATATTATTCAAGTTAAAGAAATAAATTATATTTTCCCATATGTTATATGAATTCAAAATTAGTCTACAAATAAAAGATACTTTATTTTTCTTTTTTCGATTGCGCTTTCATATGTTTTGTTTCGGAAATGATAATCTAGAGCAGGGGTCACCTAACTATCTCCTAGCCTAAGGGCCACACTGACTCCTCCACTAAGTCCCAAAGACCAAGACCTAACTAGTTTATCATATTAATATACTGCAGTTTTGAATTATGTGCAAGGTTGGTAATTACGGGGAAGTTTTATGGACATTTCATTGTAGCGTAGATAGCCGATAACCGACAAAGAGAAAACCAGATTCTGCCTGATTTATACACACAAATTAAGCTGTTTCAACAAAAGATTTGGTTGATCAGTTGCATAGTAGCTTTATCCGCTTTCGGCACTACTTATCTCTGTGAAAACTATGCAGGGCAGGATACCGGGCTTGCCTAGCCCGTTAGCGAGTGCCGGATTGGTGATATAGGTTAGCTGGTCGTAGTTTGGCGAACATTGATCTAGAGAAAGAAACTGAACTCATAGCTCAAAACCTTCAAAATTTCACATGTGCCGTTTTACTTTTGAGGCAATGATATATTTTTGACATCACAGGTGATTATTATTCTTACGTTAGCCTCTAAAATCGCATTGCTATTTTAGTTTTTTTTAAGTATTATAATATTTATTTATCCGACTGCCTGTCTATTTATAAAGCAACACACACACATGCTTTGGGACTGTGATTGTGTGAATTGTCAGCGTGATTTATTCACATCATACACACATACTCTCTTTCTCTATCTGTATCAAGCGTTTTGATCAGATGCTTACAGGTAGCGCTGCTACCTGGTTATTATTTATAGTTTTTTATGTACTTTATATTCAATATTTTCTGGTAAGTTCTCGTTTTCTTAACGTCATGGAGAAATTTGGATTATTGAGATTTTGTACACTTCCATGTATTTTGCCACTAACGACCCGGGCTTCGCCTTTCGGCATCTTCAGGCATTCGAGCACACGAATGGACTCGAACTGACAGACAGTAAACAGTGTCTAACGTTTATACAGAAGATACAAATACGACAAATATTATTTACGAGATAAGATATTATACGTCTGAGAGCCACACTGATACCAGAGTTCAAATTTCGAGAATCGCCTTAATCCTTAATTTGCAAACACCACATTAACAGAGTAGCGAATTGCCGCTTTCCAACTTCTTTTGGAATTACCAGTGATTTTACAATTATAATAGCATTGTGGGTTTCGACAGGATGCAATTCGACGAAAGGGTAAATATATACAATCATTCCACGTTTAGTGACATCTGTTAGGTGTTTCAACGTATAGGATATAATAACGGAGAATTAGGAAGGTTCAGCTGCTCATTCAGAATTGGCAAGGAATTTAACTGGGCTCTATTGATTTCCAAAATTTCTTGATAAAATAATTTATGATCCCCCATGTTTTTATGCAACAGTTTAACCCTATCATCCGCATTAAACGTATGGTTCTCCATTAGCGTGTACTCCGTACTCCAAGTGATTTGCGAATGTCGAAGTTTCTTTTTTTAATCTAAAGGCAGCTAAATGTTCTGATACCCTTATATCTAATGTAAGTGTGGTTTTACCCGGGTCGTTAGTGACAAAATACATGGAAGTGTACAAAATCTCAATTATCCGAATCAGATATTGAAATTCCATCAAGCACCCTCAGTCGATGTCTTAAATTACATGGAGAAACGTTGGAACTGATTGAGTAACGTGCAAAGCGATTGGTGGGTAACAGGGAATCATGGAAGATTCGTGTGGTGGCCATGTCTTCCACATAGGGAGCGAAAATACTTGTGTATTTCGCTCGATATCTGTCTTCATTGACTTAGAATAGGTTTATATTGTTGGTAGACCGGATTTAACAATTAATTTAATATTATGAACCTTCTGATTATCATTATTGAAAATACAAGGAAGGTGGAGTTGCTGTTTTAAAAATTCAAGCGATTCCTTTTTATGCCCATTTTTTTACTTGGAGGAAAAAACAAGAATGCATGTGTGCATTTTATAGATAACTAGTAAGTACCCGGCATGCGTTGCAATGCCACTCAAAGAATGAAAGGGTTTGTGTTTCAATTCTGTTTATTAAAGTGCTTTTGGATACAAAATATTTTTGTTCCGTCTGGTGCGTACACGAATAAATAAGAAGTTTTTTCCTAGATGTCACTGTTTGTGCATTCTTTTTTTAAAATTTTAGATTCTAAATTTTTCTTCGGAAACCTTCACAACTCACTAAAGTTTCATTGAAATCGGATGAATGGTAAAGGAACGCATAGAGGACAAACAAAAATTCATTTTTATATATATAATAGAAGATGAATGTGTTTGGATAATGAATGTATCTGAGATCTTAGACATAATATAGTATTGTAACTCCGTCATTTTATCTCTATGTAGTTTCATTTTTGTTAACGCTTATCAATACTAACTATTTGATCTGTCGGCAAACATAATAATACGCCATGGAAGTTGAACACAGGAATTCGGAATTGGGAGAAAAATTGACGAGAAAAGTTTAAATAGACCGAAAATAAAAGTTTTTTTAACCATAAATGGAATTGAAATGAGAAAGTAACCAATTTTATTATTTACTATTTTCAATAACGGTTTGACTGATAAATCTACGGTATAATGCAAACAAACAGCGTGTCAGTGAATATTGAACGCCTATTTATAATGCTAATTATTAATCCACGATAATATTTCACTTAACAGGTAATTGTCACTGCTGTTGTGGTCAATGTAAGTATATATTACGAGTTTTGCATTTACGTTTCCAGAATTGTTGTTTTCCCCTCTCTTGACTACGCGCAGGGGTAGATGCGTTTCAATATATAAAGACTCCAACAGCCTACATTTGATCATAAGCAGTTTTCACTCGAAAAGGCTTTACTTGCGATTTCAATCAAACAAAGAAAACAGACAAAATGAACTCCATGGTTTGTAAAATTCAATTATTTACTACATTTTAATGTTTCGTTGTTAATTTAATACGCTTTATTTTACCACAAATGACTAATAACATGTTGTTTAATTTACTTATTTTGTAATTACATGTCTTTTTTTGTATTTACTCTCCCATCTTACTTATTGATAATTGTTATATTTTGTGGTTCAAATGTCATAGTAAAAACATAGTGATTAACAAAAATTACAAAAACTTTGCTCGTTTTATTATCAATATTTTCGATAGATTTGGCCGTATCTGTATGAATTGGTTGTGTTAAAAATTTTGACAAGTGTGTCGCCTCCCATCGAAGTATCTTCAGACTAACTCTATAATAAGATTTTTATTCAACTTATAAGTGGTACGGTAAGGTATCACTGAAAATGCTCCTAGAAGAGGCAAAGTACGCATCACAACTTGTAACACTACCAGCGGAATAACAATATTATCAATTCTAATTGTATTTAACTTCATTCTTCATTGCAACGTTGTTTCCTGTAATTAGAAAGAAAAATACAAATTTTATTAACTATTCCAAATGATTAGTCTACTATAAATATTTTTTTATATACATAATAACTTTGTTATTGTTTGAAAATTCTTTTAATAAAAAAATTACTGACGATAAGAAACTGCAAAACGATTCATTGTGTTCAAACCCGCGATATTTTAAATAGTCACGACCGGTTTATTTCAGTGAATGAATGAGTTCTTAAATTTAATAATATTTTACTACCACTATCCAACTCAAGTCTTTCATTAGTTGAAAAATTTCAAATGATACAAATCGTAATAATCAATAATACCGTTTTTTTAAATATGCTTTTTAATTATAATTAATATCAGTGATAAGTAAGTTTTATATCTGCGTGTTCGCAAATTTTCACTTTATTTTTGTTTTTTATCATTTAGTACGTTGTTGCATTCTTATGCTTGGCCACTTTCGCGTCAGCATCATGGTCTGGACATGAAGACGGTCAGTGGAAGGGAGAAGGACTCGCCGAGTCTCAAGACCATGGCAACTGGGATGGAAACCACTACGGAGGACACTACGGAGGAGTTTACAGCCACGGACATGGCGATGATGGTCAATGGAAAGGAGAAGGTTTGGCCGAATCTCAAGATCATGGCGCATGGGGAGGTCACGCCGGATACGCTGGACACTACGGAGGCGCTTATGCTCATGGAGCCGCTCCTTTGGGACACGACGGTCGCGTCGTAGATACCCCTGAAGTCGCCCACGCTAAAGCCGCCCACTTTGCCGCCGTCGCTTCCGCTTCTCACGGAGGACATGGTGCCTGGGCTCCAGCTGCCCATGGTGCTTATGCCGCTCACGGTGCTTGGGCTCCAGCCGCTCATGGAGCTTGGGCCGGTCACGGTGCCTATGTTCCCCAAGATACCCCTGAAGTTGCCCACGCTAAAGCCGCTCACTTTGCAGCTGTCGCTGCCGCTTCTCACGGTGGACATCATTATGGACACGGACACGCTCATGGAGGCTGGTAATTCCTAACCAAAAGCTTCTTAGAGCTCGGGCTTAAAACGACCACCGCTTTAGACTTCTCTCTTGACTTCCTGTGGCTTTAATTTAGTTTTAGTTACACCTTTTACTTTTCATATTTGAACATTCATATCTGCTGTCTTCTAGAATGCAATTGTATTATTTTTTTTTCTTTATGTATATAAATATTATTTTATTTTTTATTTTGCACACTTCTTGTTAAACTGTTGTATATAAATTAATATATATTATATTTTATTGTATTATATTGTACAAACGCAAATCGAAATAAATCGCAAAAATATTTTTTAATATTTTGTTTCATTAATATTTCTACATATTGTCATAACATAAAAGGAGATTATATCTTTTGTTCTAAGCATATTCATAAATTTATTTTGTTCAGACTGGAAAATTTTTTTTTATTTTACGAGGGCAAATCTTGAAAACCTAATAAGTTTGCGTTCATTTCTCACGCTTACGTAAAACACCTTATTGTGATGGACATTGCCAGAAACAAAAGTGGATATTAAATGATCATACTTATTTGACATAGACCTCACGGTTACATATTACATTACGATAAAGTTTTCAGAATATCTGGTAATTCTAGTAATCTGGTACTCTGGTGTAAAGGTGTTGAGCCTTACTGACCAATCACTGCTAGTGTCTATACACTAATAAATCTGAAAATAGGACCGATGGGTCTGCACATGAGCGCAGCCTGCAATAGTTTCAATAGCATAGTAATAACATAGTACAATTATATATTATGCATAGTAATAGCATAGTACAATTATATATTATGCATAGTAATAGCATAGTAATAGCATAGTAGTACAGACAACAATTACTTATATGATAATAGATGTTATAAAATTATGTATATTTATATAAACTCTAATCCCAATTTTACGTTTTTAAGCGGAGCAACAATAATATAAATAACGGAGAAACGTAGATTTGGGGTATTGACAAATTTAAAGAAAAAAAACACATGCAAATGGTTTTGGTATATATTTTTGGTTTTTTTAAATATTGATCTTATGTGTAGTTATGTGTAACACGTAATTTCTATTCGGAAACAACCTTCAAGTCTTTTTTTTAATCCATGTCCGCTCCCAATGTGGAGCATATGATCTCCTAATGGAGGTATCTTTTTTTTTTACGAGAAATGCTTATTACTCAGTTGCTCAACCTCTATTTTTCGAAGTGAGTAGGGATAGAAGGGTAGGGCTAGGATAGGACTATAGGTTAGCTAATTGCTCTCGCTACTCCCCGTGACGATGGGATTGGTGGGAGGGAGGACTCAGACTACGAACAGAAATCAATAAATCGATTGAAAGTTCAATCTATCAAAACCGTCCGCCCCGGGAATTGAACCCGAGACATTCGTAACCGTAGCCAGCGACGCTACCAACTGCGCCAAAGACTTCTTTATTCCTTACGACAACTTCTTAACTTTTTCTGGCTTTGACTGCGGAAAACAAAACTTAAAATCGGGTATGACATTAATCTTGATTGTAGAAATTACAGGCTGAAAATATTTGCAGAGTAACGTAAATCCCGAGCTCAAGTTGGTTTCCCCAACACCGCCTTTCAAGTGTTTGCGGTTCCATTTTGACTGCCCCTTCCTATAACCCAATAACGATCAAGAAAGAAAAAAGAATTTGCTCATAATTATCTTGCCCCAATGCACAACTGCATCGGTCTGATATTTCAACTATACACCGTTCTGCTTAAAAATATAAAAATATGATGGAAAAAAGAAAAACGTGGTATCATTTTAAGTATATCTTAATAAAATATATTACACTGCGTCATTTTACTCGCTGAAAACTTTTGATGCGGATTCAGCCGACTGTGAGATTTATTAAAAAGTGATATTCCAAATGTTCAATATAATAATGGATTATTAAATCATAGTAATTTGATTCGTTATGCTCAATTTTATAGCGGATCTTAAATTCAATTTGTCCTTCAATCTAGCAAAAATTAAATTAAATCACACCTACTGTTATTGACCTTTCATACTACAATATAAAACCACCTTAAAATAGAGCATAAAACGACTACTTTAAAATATATCCTCCCAGATCCATTTGTAATGACTGCCGTAATTAATTAAGCTTAAATCAAAGCACCGTTCAATAACGATAAATTCTAGGGTTCAATTTTTGCATATGTCATATTACAACATAAAGTTTCGATAAATATTTTTGTGATGTCTTTTCGCTTTGGCTTGACCTCGAGTAATATTGTTTCATTCTACTCGAGTGTATAATATATGATGTATTGACAATTGGATCATTATTTTTATTTAAATAAAAATGTTCTAAAGTGTGTTATTGACTTACTTAGATATATTTTATTCAATTTTATTATATACTGCTATATTTAAGTAATTTGGAAATACAATACTAAAAATATATATATTGACAAATTAATATTTTCTTTGGAATGCGTCCTTGAGCAACGAAATATTTTTTTAAAATTAAACTTATTCTAAAATAAAATATCAAGATGAGAACTTTCCAATCGAGGAGAAAAAATCCACAAACACCTATGCCGAAGATCTAAAATTTTAAATTGAAGCAATCTAAATTTGATATTGATCTTGCCAGAAATTGAGCCCGAAATCATCAGATTGCTAAAGCAAAGCTCACACTATTCCACAGAGGCCGATTTATGTACAGAAAACGCTGATAAACTTTTTTTTAAAATAAAAATACACAAAGCACCCAAGGCATTTTTAAATTATAAAAAAAGAAATATTGTATTATGTTTCGTATTTAACAATTTGACTTCTCAATATACTCTATATGATTTCACTTTTATATTCTCATTAATGTAACACACGTAAATACTTAAAAAGCTGCAAGGGTGGTACAGAATTTGCTTATTGCCAATATTCAAACGAAAGAATTTTTGCAGGCCTTCACGTGACAAAATAAGGGTAATTAAAAAAGTGTAGTAAATAGTAATTATGCAAATCCAGTGAGTTTTTTTGTTGTTTACTTGTCAAATAAGAATGACTTGCATATTTTTAATTTTCTTATTAAGCATATACATGTTTAATTGCATAAAAACAAGATTATTATAAATATATGTACGAGTCGTTAATTTTATTTTTTGCCTTAATAAAAACACAGCGCACACATAAAGAAATGACAGTGGACAGTTTTAAATTTTGTTTGCGAATCTAAAAGTAGCTTTGTAAATGAAGGTCTCTCACTCACTTTTCACGTAAAAAAACGTAATGCACCGAGAGGCTTAGGCCATACACATCAAAATTTATTAGGTGGTTTTGTCAACTGAATTTGAAGCTACTCTTAAGAGAAAAGTTTATTTAGATAAAAGGATTAAATATTAATACAATGATAGAGAAGATTTGCATTCCGAAATTTTCCCGGAATAAATAACAGAATATTAAACAAACTAATGTCTTAACTATTTGAAAATTAGGGTATATAAACTTATGTAGTGTGAGATTCTTTTCCGCCAATTTTTTTATAAATTTTATATAATATTGCAAGCTAACATTAAAAAAAACTTTCCTTTTATACGTGAATAAATATAATAACACAATCAGGACCAGCAATTTCCCAGCGAACGAGTTATTTTAACTAATGAAAAATGAAAACCTACTTTGAACTGTGTTTTGTTTGTTTATCATCACGTAGTAATTTGAGTCATTGTTGTTTTTATCATATAAACAAGATATAAGTCTACACGTAATTTCTACTCGAAAGCGAGTGAGCAAATCAAATACACTTTGGTGGGCGTGGCTTAGCGCACGTCGTATCATCGGCCAGTACACGTAAAAACTAAGATGAATTTTTCACAGTACATCTTTTACGGTTCTATAAAGCTTAAAATTTAATCAGGAATTTACTCGGGAAAGTCAAATATTTTATATAATCGGCTATAGGTATTTTTTATAATTTTCCAATATTCTTTTCATTGTCTCACAGAACTGTATGAATATAAATGGAATAATCATATAAGATTAGTTTAATGACTTATGAAATGTTAGCGAATGTATGACTTCAACTTTTGTGTTGCGAGTGTTTGCAATGCGGACTTCGGTTTATAACTTTGCTATTTTGAGCTGCGGTTAATAAGGAAATCAGTATTGCCAAGTGCATAGTGAATGATATTGAACCCCCTCTACTAAAAAATAGTTCAAACTTGGGGTGAATTGTTTTTGCATATAAGGCCTAGGCCGGTGTAATGTAAATCATAAGCAGTTTTCGTTCGAAAAGGCAAAATCAACACTTCGTCAAAAATGAACTCCATGGTGGGTTTTTAATATGTATTCATTTTATACTGTTCAATAAATTTAAAAGTGAATTTTTTGCGTATTTGAAATATGTAAATAATAATTGAAGTATCGTCTATTACACGCATCCATCACTGATTGTTTAAAAAAATCAATTTATTGGTACTATTTGTATACAGAATGATAGAAATTAATTTTACATCCGTATAAATGTTTTTCAATGATTGAATTGGTATTATACTGCATAGAAATTCGTTATAATGGTAAATTCATCTTAATAAAAGTTTTACTTGAAAAATATTATTCAAAGGTGTTTTCGGACGATATCATGGTCTATATGAGATCTGACGATGGTGTGATGAGGAAACAGTCTGTTATTGCTGACATCATTTTAACGTTTTAATAATAGTTTAATATTTCTTCATGTCGTATTTATAATAAACATCAAAGAACACTTTAAGCAAATTTAAGGCTTTCCTTTATTTCTCAGTAGATCACTAAAATTAAACTGAAAATACATTTAAAGATGTAATATTATAAGTTAATTAACCTTTGACTTAATCACGATTAAATGAATGCTTTTATTTGTTCAAGTTTCACATATTTTTAGTGCATATACCAAATAACCTGTCGATACTGTAGAAATATCAATGTACCCAAAAAAATCTGTTTGGAAATATCACTCTAACTATTTATATGTAAATTTCAGTACGTCGTCGCATTCCTGTGCTTGGCCGCTTTCGCGTCAGCAAACTGGTCGGGACATGAAGATGGTCAGTGGAAGGGAGAAGGACTCGCTGAGTCTCAAGACCATGGCAACTGGGAAGGAAACCACGGAGGAAACTACGGAGGAAACTACGGAGGCGCTTACGGACATGGACATAATGATGATGGTCAATGGAAGGGAGAAGGTTTGGCCGAATCTCAAGATCATGGAGCGTACGGAGGTCATGCCGGATATGGAGGCGCTTATGCCAACGGTGGAGCTTACGGTCACGCAGGAGCTTACGTTCATGGAGCCGCTCCTTTGGGACATGATGGTCGCGTCGTAGACACCCCTGAAGTCGCCCACGCCAAATCCGCCCACTTCGCCGCCGTCGCCGCCGCTTCCAACGGAGGACACGCCGCCGCTCATGGTGCCTGGGCCCCAGCCGCCCATGGTGCTTACGCCGGTCAAGGAGCTTGGGCCTCAGCCGCTCATGGAGCTTGGGCCCCAGCTGCCCATGGTGCTTACGCCGTTCAAGGAGCTTGGGCCTCAGCCGCTCATGGAGCTTGGGCCCCAGCCGCTCATGGAGCTCATGGTGGACATCATTATGGACACGGACACGCTCATGGAGGCTGGTAATTAATTACCCAGGAGCTTCTTAGAGCTCGGGCTTAAAACGACCACCGCGAATGTTCATATTGACAAGTGATATTATTTTTAAATATATTATTATTGTATATATATATTATGTTTTGTATATAAACCTCATCTACTTCTTAGTATCTATATATCTCTCTTTTTTTGTATCTCTGATTGTAAAAATGTTATTATTGTATATATCATACTTGTATATGAAAGCAAATCAAAATAAATTGCCAAAAATTATCGAGTTTTTGTCATTATAATACTTCTCAATTATTAACTAACAACGCGTTCAATGAATCTACTTACAGTAAGATGACTTTTTAAATACATTAACCACACACTGTTTTTTTCAAATTTATAATTTTCAAATAATTCAGAACCGACGCGTTTAAGCTTTTAAGTAAAAGCTTCACATAACATAAAAAGTTGCATATGTGACTACTTTAATACTTGATAGTGCAAAATTCCTAAAATAATACCTAGGTTATTATAAATTAAAGGTAGTCCTTTTGTAATTTTAACATTGGATTCAACTTATCATTTGATGATAAATTCACTAAACTTATTTATACAATAAAAACAAAATGCTTTGAGTCTCAAATTATTTTCGAAATGAAAAGTTTTATGGTTTAATTAAATTTATTAAAAAGAGTTTTTTTTAGTAGTTTGGTATTTTTTTGGTTATGTTTGATTGAAAATCGAATTATCCATAACACCGTACTCAGTTAATTCTTTAGTCGACATGGGTTCACTTCAAAATTGAATAATATTAAAAAAAAATGATTTACTTATCGTACAATAATTATTTATAACTAAGCAGTTTCAGAAATAGCTTTAAAAAAGACCAGTCCTATATTTTAATGATAAATAAGTTTTTACCAACTGAAACTATGTGGAACTTAACTAATTTATTCTGAACGTAGTTCTAGACTTGGTCTATATAAATATCTCTATCGCGCATGAATTTTCTCTTCATACTGTCTTAGACAAGCTTTTGTTTGTTTTTAAAATGTTTTTTAAATAACACCTAACGAATGTTGATTACGAACGTTCAGAAAACTAAAATTGAATTGTTATATCTATGTATATATATGAATTAATGTCTGTTTATTGGTTTGTTGGTTTGTCCGGATCTTATAGGCTCCTAAACTACTCAACCGATCGTGACGAAACTTTCAGGAAGGACTTATTGTGATCATGCCGGGAAATCTATATATATATAAATGAATGTCTGTTTGTTGGTTTGTCCGGATCTTATAGGCTTCTAAACTAATCAACCGATCGCGACGAAACTTTCAGGAAGGACTTATTGTGATCATGCCGGGAAATATTATATAAAATAAATGTTTGTTTGTCCTTTACGCGTTCCTTTACCATTCATACGATTTCGGTGAAACTTCTGTGAGTTGTTGAGCACACACCCGTGAAGGGTTCTAAAGAAAAAAAAATTGAAAATCCAAAATTGAAAAAAAGAATCAAATACGTACATGCAGCGACATCTAGGAAAAACACCTTCTGATTTATTCGTGTACGCACCAGACGAAAAACAAAAATATTGTGTTATAACAAGTATGATATTGAAACTCGGGTTCGGGTCGGGCCAGACCTGAAGATGATGGGCTCGAACTGGGTAAGTCTATGAAATTTCGGCCTGTGCAGACCTCTAATCCAAAAGCAGTTCAATAAACAGAATTAAAACACAAACCCTTTCTTCCTTTGAGTGGCATTGCAACGCATGCCGGGTACTCACTAGTTCTATATATATTATACAAGGTAAATATCGATTATCCTGCTTAATAGCTCGTGCCAATAAAGGTTGTAGATGAATCATTACTCTAACTAAGATATGAATGAAAGATAATGAACACGCTATAACTTTTATAACTCTTGGTAATGAAGTCTTTGAATAAAGCTTGCATTTTGCATTAAATTTAACAGTTTGTAACTAAAAAACAGTGCAAAATTGCTAAATATTGATCGTTATTCTAATATCAATTGCATATCCATACTTGACTGATAGTTGATTCTCAGATAAATCTTTTTGAAACCTGTTTGTTTTATTCAATGTGCAGTTTTTATATTCATTAGATTGTAATGTTTCTAAAATGAATATAATCTTTTCAATTACAAAATAAGATTAAATTGTATATCGCCAGATATACAACTTGAGAATCAACGGATGTAAAGTGTTATGTACAATTTTAAGTTTTAATAAATTAACTGCAATTTAAAAAAAAGTCAGATTTCATAATCTGTTGTTCGTTGTAATGACAAATTATAATGTCTATTCAACTGTTGTTTTAGTTTTATTTTAAATAAATAAAAAATGAGATATTTTTACTACCGATATCACAGTTTTTTTAATGTGAACAAGTGAGTAAAAGTTGAACCTGGATTTAAAATATGTATAAAAAATTATTATGTGATTATTTAGCATTGAGTTCATTTGCTAGAATATGCAAAAATTACGATACTTTCAGAAAAAAATGATAAATACGATAAATGTAGATCGGAGCACTATAAACGCTTTTTCTTTGAAACTATTTGAGTTCAAAATGTGAACGATTTTCATAAAAAAAGGTCATGTCTTCTGACTCTATTATTCTGAAAGGGCGATATTTATAAAATTTTTGCTTTTTTACAAGCCACTACTAGCTTCACTGGGTATGAGAGCATTTTCAAGCAATACGGAAAATTAAAATCAACAAAGTCTTGTAGCCAAGTAGTCAACGCTGTTGGTCTTTCATCTACTATGTCACATTTGAATCCCAGAAAGAAAATTGTCATCCATAAACTTTTCAATCGATTGACGAACCTGTTTCTAATTAAAAATATGAATATTACGATATTTTCCTACCTTAAAAACCAAACTCTATCTGAACCTGAAGACGGGGCAAACATAGAGTCTAAAACTAACGATTATTATTTTATAAACTCCATTATTCTTTCCTTACCGCTTTTGAAAAAAAAACTTATTTTGAAATCCACATAGTTTACACTGAGAGCGCATAGAATTAGAAAAAATAAATACTTTTTACCAATATCTAGTTGTCTTTAGTTTAAGGCTTTATGAAACAAAAATAATAGAAAGGATAAAATGAATAAAATCTTTAAACAAAGCGTAAATCAATAAAAGCAATTCAAGGAACTTTTCAATGTTTTCAAAGCAACTCAGGTGAAAGGAATTAAACAATCATATATCGTAAATAATATTAATATACCAAAAACGTAAATAATTGTAGTTTAATGGACTATTAATTAAAATTGTCAATTAAAGTGAATACCATTTTGTAAAATTAAAATACTGTACAAGGTAATAAATAGCAAATGGCTTAGTTTCAGAACAATTATGTAATAATAAAGTTGATAGGTATATCGGAATTACGCCATTCTCAGAACTATGCTTAAACGGATTGTTGATCCTTACTGAACTTACTTAGATGAGAAAGTAACTATAATATCATCTTACGTACTTTGATGTCTTTATTTTTATTCAATATGCTAACACAGTTGCTGAAAAATTTGTTATAGTGAAAAATTAACAAAATATTTTGAGCCGAATTTCAATAGTTCAAATTTTGTACACTTTAATATGTTTAACCTTAAAAGAGCCCGTTTACGCCTTATGGAGTTTTCAGGCATTCTGAAGTTCGAGTCCATTCGTGTGCTCGAATGCCTGAAGATGCCGAAAGGTGAAACCCGGGTCGTTAGTGACAAAATACATGGAAGTGTACAAAATCTCAATAATCCAAATTTGATATTGAAATTCCATCAAGCACCCTCAGTCGATGTCTTAAATTGTGTTTTATTTATTTAAATATTATACAATGTCTTTCCATCAGGAATTTGTCAGTTAACGGAGTAAAATAATTAACATGTTATATTCAGTTGATATTGATATAAGAAAACTACTATACTTTTTTTGCGTTACCATGTCCGTTCTTAACGTGAAGCATATGGGCGCCTAATAGAAGTATCTGAACAGAAGGTTTTATAGGAGACTGCTTGTTACTCAGTTACTCGATCTCCGTTTTTCAAAGAGCGTAGGGATAGAAGAAGGTAACGACAGGACTAGTGGTTAGCTCATCGTTTTTGCTGCGTACCCGTTTTAAGGATCGGATAGGTGAGACTGATGAAAGGGAATACTAGACATCAGAAATAGCCAATGAACAGAAATTCATAAATCAATTGAAAAATCGTTTAGTAAAACTGTCCACACCGGAATTTGAACCCGAGACATTCGTAACTGAAGCCAATGAAATTGACCACTACACTACGGACATAACAGCTGCTAGAAGAACTAAACATTTAATAACATTTTAATAACTATAATGTATTCATAATGTAAATTACACTGCTCTCAATAAATAGTAAATAAATGCTCACTAGCTTAGTAGAGTTAGCTCTTTTGTTTTTTTTAACGTGAAGTGAGAAATATGTATAACAGTATACAAATTATTAAGTTTGTTGTTTTTATTTAAAAAATACTTGAGACAAATTCAAAAAGAACAACATAATCGTGTACGTCCGTACTGTGTTGACAAAGTGAAGTTTGCACTTTTGTTATTTTCACCAGCAGCGAACAAGGAAATCAGAATTTCCAAGTGCAATTGAATGGTATCCAATCCCCTCTACAGGAGAAATATTTTAGATTGGGGTAAATTGTTTTTGAATATAAAGCCTGCGACAGTTCAATGTTTATCATAAGCAGTTTTCATTCGAAAAGGCTTCGTTTCAAGTATATCACTTCAACAAAATGAACACTATGGTTGGTTACTATCTAAATCGTATATTTCACATTGTTGTTGGCATTGGCGGTGCATAAGTGAAAAGTTATTTTTGTTATTGCATATGGTGCTTATTATTACAATGCTTTCACTTTAATATATTTTAAATGGAAGTCTGTAAAATAAGAGTGTCTGTATTGTATGTATTTGCAAATATTATTTTCTGTTAAATATAATTGAATATTTTTTTTAGTACGTCGTCGCATTCCTGTGCTTGGCCGCTTTCGCGTCAGCATCATGGTCGGGACATGAAGATGGTCAGTGGAAGGGAGAAGGACTCGCCGAGTCTCAAGACCATGGCAACTGGGAAGGAAACCACGGAGGAAACTACGGAGGTGCTTACGGACATGGACATAATGATGACGGTCAATGGAAGGGAGAAGGTTTGGCCGAATCTCAAGATCATGGAGCGTACGGAAGTCATGCTGGATACGGTGGCGCTTATGCCAACGGTGGAGCTTACAGTCACGCAGGAGCTTACGCTCATGGAGCCGCTCCTTTGGGACATGACGGTCGCGTCGTAGACACCCCTGAAGTCACCCACGCCAAATCCGCTCACTTCGCCGCCGTCGCCGCCGCTTCCAACGGAGGACACGCCGCCGCTCATGGTGCCTGGGCCCCAGCCGCCCATGGTGCTTACGCCGGTCAAGGAGCTTGGGCCTCAGCCGCTCATGGAGCTCATAGTGGACATCTTTATGGACATGGACACGCTCATGGAGGCTGGTAATTAATTACCCAGGAGTTTCTTAGAGCTCGGGCTTAAAACGACCACAGCGAATGTTCATATTGACAAGTGATATTATTTTTAAATATATTATTATTGTACATATATATTGTATATAAACCTCATCAACTTCTTGTATCTTATATGTATATTTTCAGTGAAATATAATATATATGTATTTCTAATCTTATATTCTGTCATTCTGATTAAGACAAATAGTGATTATTTACAATATATTATTGTAAATATTTGTTTATGAAAGCAAATCGAAATAAATCGCAAAAAATTAATACTTTCTTATTTATTTTACAATATTTTGAACGCTACTGCTATTTTATTTATGTCTCCCCTGCACAACATGTTAATTGAATAAGGTGCTGTAATAAAGTTTTTACACAATTCATAATATGGCTATAATAAAGGGCTGTTGTGTCACAATAGTTAATGAAATTAATTATTTACGCTTTTATGTGAATATAAAATCTTTGCTACTCTCATTCTAGTGATCGGAACTCCAAGCCTCTACGTTTTCCTTGCTGGAAAATACTGTAGAATAGTCTTAATCATGGTTTTTTTCTACAAAATGTTCTAGTGTAACTGCTATCAAAATCTTTGAATTGTTATAGTGGAAAATCTTTGATACATATCGTAAATATTTACAGAATCATTTGTTCAAAACTGTACTTAGAATGTCAAGATGCAAACTCCGTTTTGATCAAAAATTGATTTATTATATAAAATTACAACCTGAATGGTTATTCGACATCAAACGAAATAATATTACATTACCTCGGAGTATTTTTATCCAACCTTGTCTACTCTACTCCTGGTGTGAATATATGATGGGAGATCAACTCAGCCTTATTTCTTTTTACAACAATTTGTTTGTATAGAGTCATTGAACTTTAAATAAATTTTTTTAAATATTATTCTTTGACATGTGTTTTTATTTTATAAAATTATTTACCGATTAAAATAGCTCCTATTCACTATTTACATATAATTAAAATGTATATATTGAGTGCAGTGTCGATACAGACGACAGACACCAACTTAATCACAATGGAAGGTAATAAAAACATATCCTCGAAAAATGATTACTTTTTATTACTCTAATGATTTTTTTGAGATTTTTTTGTTAAAAGCCGTATATAATCGAACTTCTTGTTGCTCAATTCTTTTAAAAAAAATTTTGAGTATAATTCTACTTTAAATATCAGTCAGAAAAGGTGCGAGAAAACAAACTCTTTGGTACATTTTAAAAATCTTTATAGAATCGTTATATTCTATAAACTGCAAATTCCGTCACAATCACTTTCTTAAAAATACTTTGTTTTACGTTTTTGTCTTATATATCAAAACTCGATAACCTACAAGAAACCCTAATCTAGTCATAGTATAAAACAAATAAAAGTATATCTGAAAAACAGGTGTCGACTCTTTGCTAGACAGGCTTGAAAACTTTACTATTTTTTAAATAAAAGTGCAAAAGTGTAAACAAATACTTTGTGAGTGCGATTATTGAAAAACAATTAAAATATTTCGATGTTTCATATTTTTTAGGTGACGTAAAACGATTAACGATTTTCGCGGAATGGCAGAAATACCTACTAATTCCTCTTAAGCACCGTTTTTAGGATTGTATAGAAGATTAGTTAAAAAAATCGTGTACAGCACAAAATTATTTTATTGTCATGCGTTTGAATGCAAATTCTTGAATGATTCGAACCACTGGTCCCAAAACTGAATAGAACGAACACCCAAGAGCGTTAACCAATCAGCTACACGACCAAAAAAATATAACTAATAACCTTTAATGTGTTAGATGTCAATTCCTGATGGAAAGGCATAGTATTTATAAATTTGAAACACACGTTTTTCTACTAATTCCACAATTATATAAAATGATCAATTTCGGCCTAGCTCATCGCGAATATGTTAAAGTGATCAATTTATCCTAGTACAAAAAATAATGTTTTATATTGATAAATATAATTTTACTTTGAACAGTTTATGTATACACAACGATCAATATTTGAATATCGTAATTTAAACTATGACAAAAAAAAAATCAGATGTTCTAATAAAACAATTAACACGTAAATATGTAATACTGATTTTGATAATGAAGTGTTGATATCGAAAATGTGATTATTCCGTGAACTGTAAGTTTTATATTAAAATCAAAAATTAAGTTATACACCTTGCTTGTAAACAGAAGGTTCGTCTGGTTAAAAATTATTGTCAGGTAGAAAATTGGATTTTACTGACGGTAGAAAGCAAAAACCTGTCATTAAAACGAAATATACTATTATCGTCATGATTTAGGACTGAATATGGTCTTCTTTGTCAATTACCACAGTAAAACAACCTTTATTTTGCCAAATACTTATAGTCTAAAATTAAGTACACGGCATGTTTATGGTTAATAATTTTTTCGGAAAATCTATTTTAATATTGATTCAAATATAGAAAGTATTATCTGATAATTTCTGTTAGTTTGTTTGTTTTTGTCCACTCGGCTACAGTGTCACTGTTTCGATTAACGGAATGGAATTGGTTGTACATTGATGTGGAGACATGGATGTCTGTCATGTTTTCATAACATACACCCAGCCTTATCCGATCTTAAAAACGTAACATAGAAAGAGCGATAAGCTAACACCAAGCCCCTTAATAACTCAATCATTCTTCCACTACTTACTCTAAAGTGCAAGCTTTTTTTAAATGACACGATAACTCAACGTTGAAAACACCACCAACCGCTAGGGCGTCTCACTATTCATACAGGTTGTATTCCGCAACGTAACAACGTTATACCTGTTTCAAATTTTTGATATGAATTCTCAGTGAGATAAATATTTGGAAGCCAACGTGGCTAAAAAGTAATAAGTGTCAACGTGTCATCTATGACAGTATCTCACATTAAAACAAAGAAAATAACCGTTGAATCACTTCACGTACAGACAATTATTATTTATTAAATTTAAAAAAAAACTATTATTTATTAATATTGACATCTTGTTGTCCTCGAAAAGAAAACTAGATTAAGTCTACTATAAATAAATAACAGAATTATAACAACAAACGATACATCGTTACTTTACTTTTAAAAGGTTCTAACTGCACTTGACCATGTTTTGAGATACGAGCGTTTGAAGTTTTGACTGATCATATTTTGTATTTCGAAGGAAAAAATGTATTTTTAATTAGTCGGTTGGCATATATTTATATATATTAATATTTTACTTGTTTTTCATATAATTAACTTCAACTGAAGCCCTTATATTAGAAAATAATGAGTATCTAAAGCTTTAATTAGAACTGACAACAACAGTTTGTTTAAAAGGGTTTTATCGGATATTTCAATTTTATCAAAGAACGTGTTCTGATTTTTGAGATATTTATTAATATTATATATTATCATGACTAACTGAACCCTACAAGTCAACAAAAATATGTTAATACAACAGAATAATAACATATATATATATATTGAATGCTTGAACGAATTCAGTTAATTTTCGTCAATGACCACATCGATAGAACAATAGAAGTAAAGGGTAAAAAACACACCAACCATCGAGCGAAGAGTCTTCAACATGACGTTAAAACCTTTTCAAAAAGACAATGATGTGTATGTTTTCTCTGTGAGATTACAATAATTAGTTATATCGGTTTATAGAACCGTATAAAATAAATTTATGAAAAAATATCTGCGGATAAAACTCCGAAATACTGCTAACTGTCTCGTTGAACAATATATGACTCTGAAATCAATGCATATGGTAGAATGTGGCTAATACAACATTTTCCAATCAAAAGGTCATTTTAGGCCAAAATGTCAGTTAGAACCTTTTCAAAGTAAGGTAACGACATGTTAAAACAAATGCATTTCTTCATAAAAAAAATATCGCACGACAACAGCGACATTAATATGTTTACAAATCGAAATAGGTTTATTATAATGAGTGACAGTAATTGAATAAGGAAATCAGTATTTACAAGTGCTAAACGAATGAAATTGAACCCCCTCTACTGTGTTATTTTTTAAAACTCGGGTGAATTGTATTTGAATATAAAGGCTGTGTAAATGCAACATACATCATAAGCAGTTTTCATTCGAAAAGGCTTCACGTCAAGTTAATCACTTCAGCAAAATGAACTCCATGGTTAGTTACTTTCTATCCGAGCTCTTTTAATTGTTACTCTATTTACTGTTAGCATTAGTGGTGCATTATCAAACAGAATAATGGGTGCATACCGAATAGAAATATTCTTTCATAAGTGCAAATAAGGATTGAAATCACGATACTTTTTCTTATGTGGATATATTGCAAATATTACTTACTATCCATCACTGATTGTTTAAAAAAATCAATTTATTGATACTATTTGTATACAGAATAATAGAAATTAATTTGACATCCGTATAAATGTTTTTCAATTGTTAATAAATGTTGTATACAAATTCGTTGTAATGGTAAATTCATCTTAATAAAAGTTTTACTTGAAAAATATTATTCAAAGCTGTTTTCGGACGATATCATCGTCTATATGAGATCTGGCGATGGTGTGATGAGGAAACAGTCTCTTATTGCTGACATCATTTTAACGTATTAATAATAGTTTAATATTTCTTCATGTCGTATTTATAATAAACATCAAAGAACACTTTAAGCAAATTTAAGGCTTTCCTTTATTTTTCAGTAGATCACTAAAATTAAACTGAAAATACATTTAAAGATGTAATATTATAAGTTAATTAACCTTTGACTTAATCACGATTAAATGAATGCTTTTATTTGTTCAAGTTTCACATATTTTTAGTGCATATACCAAATAACCTGTTGATACTGTAGAAATATCAATGTACCCCAAAAAATCTGTTTGGAAATATCACTCTAACTATTTATATGTAATTTTCAGTACGTCGTCACATTCCTGTGCTTGGCCGCTTTCGCGTCAGCAAACTGGTCGGGACATGAAGATGGTCAGTGGAAGGGAGAAGGACTCGCCGAGTCTCAAGACCATGGCAACTGGGAAGGAAACCACGGAGGAAACTACGGAGGCGCTTACGGACATGGACATAATGATGATGGTCAATGGAAGGGAGAAGGTTTGGCCGAATCTCAAGATCATGGAGCGTACGGAGGTCATGCCGGATACGGAGGCGCTTATGCCAACGGTGGAGCTTACGGTCACGCAGGATCTTACGTTCATGGAGCCGCTCCTTTGGGACATGACGGTCGCGTCGTAGACACCCCTGAAGTCGCTCACGCCAAATCCGCTCACTTCGCCGCCGTCGCCGCCGCTTCCAACGGAGGACACGCCGCCGCTCATGGTGCCTGGGCCCCAGCCGCCCATGGTGCTTACGCCGGTCAAGGAGCTTGGGCCTCAGCCGCTCATGGAGCTTGGGCCCCAGCCGCTCATGGAGCTCATGGTGGACATCATTATGGACATGGACACGCTCATGGAGGCTGGTAATTAATTACCCAGGAGCTTCTTAGAGCTCGGGCTTAAAACGACCACCGCGAATGTTCATGTTGACAAGTGATATTATTTTTTAAATTATTATTATTGTACATATATATTGTATATAAACCTCAATCACCTATAAGCATCTTTATTTTTCTAGTGAAACACGATATGCAATATAAATTTTTCCTATTTTTTATTTTATGTAACTCTGGTTGTTAAAATAGTACTGTATATAATTGTATACTTACATGACAGCAAATCGAAATAAATCGCAAAAAATTAAGACATTTTCTTTATTCCAAAATAATTTTATGTTCATTGTCAAAGTATGTGTTGAGCGACTGATTAGCAACCGATTCTTGTAAAAACAACCTTTGTTTAGATGCTCAATTAGGAATCTATATGACTCATATTAACAACGGGCATAACAAAAGAAAATAAATTTACTTGAAAGCACTTGGTTATAAAAATAGTGAAGTATAATTCTGAGTGTGTTATGCTGAAATAGTTATTATATTATTACATGATTGTTTTGAAAATAATTGCTTTATTTGTCAAAGTGGAATCATCATTATAAAGATACATTTTAAGTTTGAAAATTAGATCTAAACATTTATGCAGCCGAATTTTTAAACCATTAAATATTCACAATTTAGTTTAAAGTTGAAAAAAATTCTTAAAAATTTGATGTTGTTAATTTTACAGAATTTTTTATTACGCAATCTGCTCCCAATTGCATTGCAAGCGGCATTTAAATGTTGTATTGTAATATGCAGAGCTTTGGAGTGGTACAATTTTATTTAATACTAGTGAGTACCCGGCATGCGTTGCAATGCCACTTAAAAAAAGAAAGGGTTTGTGTTTTAATTCTGTTTATTGAACTGCTTTTGGATTAGAGGTCTGCACAGGCCGAAATTTCATAGACTTACCCGGTTTGAGCCCATCATCTTCATGTCTGGCCCGACCCGAACCTGAGTTTCAATATCACACTGGTGCGTACACGAATACATCAGAGGGTTTTTCCTAGATGTACGTACATACAGCGTATTTGATTCTTTTTTTCAATTTTAGATTTTCAATTTTTTTTCTTCAGAACCCTTCACGGGTGTATGCACAACAACTCGCAGAAGTTTCACCAAAATTGTATGAATGGTAAAGGAACGCGTAAAGGACAAACAAACTTTATTTTATATAATATTTCCCGGCATGATCACAATAAGTCCTTCCTGAAAGTTTCGTCGCGATCGGTTGAGTAGTTTAGGAGCCTATAAGATCCGGACAAACCAACAAACAGACATTCATTTTTATATATATAGATTACTTTTAAAAGAAAATTAAGATACATTTAAACTTTATACATTTGCCGTTATAATTTATAAGCATATTGTCACCTTGATGCAGTAATAATGACCTATTCCACACAGATTACGTAAAAGTTTTTACTTGACCAAACTATTTTTAAAACACTAAATTTGATGGTGGTGAAAAGAAATATTTTAAATTCCTTCTGAGATAATCTCATTTAACGCATTTTTTAAAAGTACTCTCTTCCCCAAGTACAATTGGATGTGATATAGAAAGATTTTTTTACAATAAAAAGAATAATCTTTTTGGTATAAAAATGATCTTTTATCGATGAATTATAGTCATATCATGTTTTCTGCCAGAATAAAAAAATAACAATACGGCTTATATTTCAAAGCTATTATATGCTATGACTTTCTGCTTTCCACCAGTTTGTAGAACGTCAAATTGCCTTCATTGACACTTAAACCAGAAAACCATCAAAATCTATTTATAATGTATTTTTTAAAATATTTGCTAATGGCTCTTACACGCTTTTGTAAAGAAATCCATATGTCTTAGAATTGTCCTCCATTCAATTAACTATTGATGTTATTGTTATTGTCAGTTGTGAAAAGATAACACAACTGAAAAATACCGTTAGCGAGTTATCATTGAAAACACCAGTTGTGTAAAGTCAAAGCCCCCTGTAATTACAAGCCATGCTGTACGGCCCGTCAGCCGGTATTTCTGCAAGCGAGTGGTCCGTTACATTGACTGCGGAGTCATGAAATCTATATTTTGGACTAATTACAATGAGTTCTATCATATTTCAATAATGTGAAATAGTGGGTAATTAGTATGTAGTATATTTAATGTTAATAGGAATAAAGATATTTTCGATGGATTCGGCTGTAACTTTGGTGTTTTAATATTAAATTAATGTTGATAACTTAGTTATTCCAATGCCTGTGTTACTAAATATAAGGCGTTTCTTTTCTTTAAGAAGCATCTTAATTAAAAATGAAGAGTAGAGTGGGTTTGTTTCCTTCTACTGGACGTGGGGAGGGGGTAGGACCCAAACGATGATAGTACTAATTATAAAATTAATTACTAGTGTTTGGAGATGATATAGTCAGTTATGGTTCGATATAGTTAGTCTGAAGACGCTTCTTAATGAAACAAAACGCGTTACATCTAACTACAAGGTTGCTTTGGTAAAGCACAATGCTCATTTATCAGTAATTTACAAATAGTTTGGAATAGTTTAGCTGACCACCAATACTAGATATTTAAAAAAAAAATGGATATTAATCTTGCCCAGACCAATCTGACCGCTAGGGTAAAGCTCTTACTAGACCACACTGGCTTTTTAAACGAAGGGTTACAACAATTTTTATAATTTTTTTCCGGGTGTTTTTTGACGGAATTTTTTGAAGGTTCAAATTTCGTAGTTAGAGCGATTAGCCAACCCCTATCCTTCTGTCTCTACTCTGTTCAAAAAGAGAGATTGAGCATTTGAGTAACAATCAGTTGTGGTAGAATTAACTTCTGTTGAGATAATCACTATACTCTATATGGAGTGCACATGCTTCACACTAAGAGTGGACATGTACTAAATATTAAAATGAAATGAATAACTAGTTTTTTTATTAAAATAATTAGTTTGTAGCATCTTTTTATTGAAATTTCATCGAGTTTTTGTGTACGATGGTTCAAAAGATGTCAAAGGGTATTTTTAATAACAAGAATATTTTAAATTCAAAATCAGCTCAATCTTACTAAGAAACTCTAAAGAAGAATGTAAAGCAAACTATAATTACTTATAATAAGTATAAAACGTGAAAAACTACTTTTTATTTAAACTATATGCTTTTAATGTGGCTAAAGTAGTAAATTTGTAAGTAGTTCTTAACATTTTATTAGTAGATTTTAAATTAAATTTAAGCATTATTTGTATGATTATTTGTAAATTCTTGTTACAGATATTTCTTGAAAAAAAAAAATGTTTTGATTTACCTGGTAATTATTTACATTCAATCCCATATAAATAACTCTTTTAAGATTTAAATTTCATCAGTTGATAAAGCTCGCGATGAACGGAGAGATTATAATTATGTAAAAGTAGTACCAATCGAATTGTGTTTTATTTTTTTTAAATATGATGCGGTCATCAAAAATTGAAAGCTAACTCATTAAAAGTTGTGTCATATGATTTACAATATTTACGTAGCCAGTGAATCCATCATATATATAAAAATGTTTGTATTTCATTACAAATCTCGAACGTATTTGATATGCAAAGTAAATCACAAGTTTAAATAAAAATGTAAAATAACTGCAAAGTTCATGAGCATGGCATCACTTACTACTCTAGTTTTGTTCGAGCTGAAATCAATTTTAGAAAGTGTATCTCGGTAGTTGATATTGGGTCACGTTAATAGAGTTACTGAAACTCTTATTTTTCATAATCCCTGGATCGTATTGGTGTAATCTAGAGAAATTTATGTAGAACAGTAGATAGCTATTTCGGAATCACGCTATCTTCAATGCCATCCAGTACCAACTCAAAACTCTGACTACAGTTGACAACAATATTTTATAACTCTTGTGGAAGACAACAAGAAATTTTATATTTAATCTTTACTGAAAAGAAATCTACTACGTGACTTAATTTTAATTCAATAAATAATATCATTTTTGTTTCTGCATTATAATATTTCCATAATTATCAAAATAATATTATAAACTTCACACTTAATCCGCAGCTGTGTAAAAATGATATGGTTTTAAATATGTTTATTCACTTGGTCTGTACCCGACTTGTCAACCATGTTGGTTTCGGTTGCCAAGTGCGGGCACATACACAAATATATTTTACAATAGGTTTATGAATATTTTTTTGAAGATGGATACATATGATACCATAAACGGGACGTAGTGAAACGGATTAGTTAACTGCCTAGCCGCATCCTTCAGTGTTTACTTTCAGATAAAAAAAATGATTAGATGTGTGAATAACAAGTTGAGATTCTTCATCAGGGGTCCATATACTCCGCATTGGGAGCGGAAATGGTCAAGAAATACATAAATTAACAATTGTTTTATTGTGTGACGAAACTGTTTTTTTTTCTTTTTCTTAATGTCTGTAATTTCAAACTATAAAATAATAAAGTAGAAAAAACTATCATGAAATTTCATGATAAATTATGATGCTATTCGTCATTTTACTTCTTGTCAACAAGAAAATCTACAATACGAAAAAGACACGTTTTCTGTAATCGTAAAGTGAAATAATTCTATTGCAGCTGTAGTTGTAGAATAAAGAAATCAGTATTGCTAACTCAATTGTAAATATCATATCCCCCTCTACTGAAAGATTGATTGCAAAGGGTTGTATTATTTTCGAATATAAGACCAGAGTCGGTCCAAGATAGATCATAAACAGTTTTCTTTCTTATAACATTCAAGTCAAATTCAAATTATCAAAAATGAACTCAATGGTAAGTGATTTATATCTTATAATTATTCGAATGAAAATATTTGATATAATAGTAACGTCAAAACAGTTATTCTTTAAATATTAGTGCCAATTTTTTGTGAAAAGATATTATAATAATAAAAAATTAAGGCAGCAAATAGTGCAGTATTAAGAACTGTATAATATAAACGATAGTTATTCCGCCATCTCGCGCATCGTCGGAAACAAAATTTTATTTTTATCTAACCAATTTTGAGCATTTTCATAGATCGAATGAGAATTTTTAAATGATTACTCATTAGCAAAGCATAATTGGGATTAAATGTTTTAAAAAAACGTGGAATATTTTTATTATTAGAAATAGTGTAGTATTGATAAAAATCTCAGACACATGAGTTAATCATTTTTATGCGATTTAAAGAAAGTATATGAATCATTACATTTTTTTCGTATTAACAGATCGTTTTAAGACATTTTAAGATGTAATTGAAAAAATATAATTTATCTTACGTATTTTCCAATTTTATTTGAAAGGCAGGTTTTTGTCAATGTTAAATAATGGTCAAAACTGGTTCTAATTAAAAATAATAAGAATATTAAATTATACAAACATATATAACCCATCATATATTTTTATCATATGTAGAAATTCTTTTAATTTTAAGGGTGAATATTAATTAAAATGTTTATTTATAATACATTGTTACGTTGAATATTAAGTCATATTATTTTTCAGTACGTTATCGCATTCCTGTGCTTGGCTGCTTTCGCCTCAGCATCATGGTCTGCACATGACGATGGCCAGTGGAGAGGACAAGGACTTGCTGAGTCTCAATACAATGGTAAATGGGGTGGAAACCATAACGAAGGAGCACGAAGCCACGGACATGACGATGACGGCCAATGGAAGGGAGAAGGTTTGGCTGAATCTCAAGATAATGGAGCTTACGGAGGTCATGCCGGACACCCCGGGCAATACGGTGGCGCTTATACTAATGGCGGAGGGTACGTTCACAACGGTGCCTACGCTCACGCCCCCGCTCCTTTGGGACACGACGGCCGCGTCGTGGACACCCCTGAAGTCGCCCAAGCCAAATCGGCTCACTTTGCTGCTTTCGCCGCCGCTTCCAACGGAAGACACATCGCCGCTCATGGTGCCTGGGCGCCAGCCGCCCATGGCGCTTACGCCAGTCATGGAGCTTGGGCACCAGCCACTCATGGTGCTTACGTTCCCCAAGACACTCCTGAAGTAGCCCAGGCTAAGGCCGCTCATTTCGCTGCTATCGCTGCCGCTTCTCACGGTGGACATCATAATGGACAGGCTCATAGAGCCTGGTAATTCCTTATTCAAACCTTCATACGACTCAAACTAAACGGCAAATGTTGATGATTATATCGATAAATGATGTTACTTGAAAATAGTGTTATTGTTTTTAGGGTAATCTGTTAACTAACAACACTTTAAACTGCCAATATCTGTACAATATCTTGTTATAAATATGTATACTGTTGTAGATAAAAAATAGTTATTGTAATACCAAAATAAAATCGAAATAAACCCTAAAAAAATACACCTTTATTTCATTACGCCATATTTTAAAAACATATTCTTTAAGATAAACGACGTGATTTAAAAAGTAATCTAACTTTATTATTTCACTGTTTATTAATAAAAATATACATATACAACTCTACATATAATATATACACAAAGGATTTTAGAGAAATTTGAGGCCTATGGCCATGGTGTAAAAAGTATGTGTGTGCTGAATTGTTTTTGTTGTAAAATATGTGAGGTCACTTTGACAAACCAAATTTTTACTCTCGCCAAAACACTGTTGTAAACAAAGTAGATTGTAGTTCAAATAAGTACATTTTTTTTGACAGATTTTTGATTTGTTGCATCCTTCATAATTGAGGCCTCTAATATCGTGCAGCTCGGGTCAATAGCCCGTCCTTCCCCCTTTGAGCCTGCATATAGAGCCATACATCATAGATTATAATCTTACACAATTTCTTAATTAAAAATATTTCGACATTGACCTTCAAGCGTTGTGTACTTTGTCGATCAAAATAATGATTTTAATGCACAATTTTACTTTATATAGCTGTTTGAAAAGTTTCTTTATATCATATCATATAAAAATTAAAATAAAAATGCCCTGATAACGTTGTAACTCGCAACTATTCTGTCTGATCAAACATTTGAAATGAAAAAACAACATTATAATCTATCGAAAGAATTTTATTGCATAAATAACTGCATATCATTCAAAAGTATATCAAGATATCACATAATTAACTATTTGAATTGGTACTATTGCTATTATTTATCAAGGACTTGTCGTAAACCATTCACCCAAATTCCAGTTTAAAATAGTGGGAAAATTAAATGAATTATCTTTAAAAGGTCAAAACTAAAAAGTCCGTTTTTAAAAAATTGAACTAAGTTAGAACAACAAACAAAAATGTTTTATATATATAAAAACTGTTTACAAACTCAACAAATCTCATTGAGTGCATGGAAGTTACTGTTTGATTTATAGTATTAACAATTTGTGAAATATTTATATACTACTGAGGTAAAGTCAGTCAACTTAACTTTACAGAAATAGTAATGATAGAGTGGTGCTATAAACAGTCTAGAAGTTAAATAATCGCTTTCTGAACGATTTGTTTTCAGGTTCGGTATATGACATGGGTGGGAAAGATAGAAGCAAAAAAAGTTGTTTGCAAAACTAAATTTAAATGACATGAACTGTCTGAAAAATATATTAAAAAAGTCTCCAGAAAGAATGAAAGCCCATTTGGTTACGGGTATCGAAAAATATCATAATTTTATAAAATAACTAACTATATGAAAGTTTTCAGTTTCACAAGAGAACACACTTTTTTAAAACTAAATACATTGATATAATAATGTATCTATTTATACTAAGTAAGTGTCAATTCAATCAAAACTGTGATGTTATGTTGAGGTTGGAATTCTATTCAATTCAATTTAAATAAAAGGCAATCATTAAAAAAACGACGTCGTTAATCAAACTTAAAACAATATTTTTAATCTGATGCTCATGAAATGAATTTTTGTTGCAAAGGCTTTGCCATTAGCTAAAATTCCAACCCTGCTAATATCAGTTGTAAAGTTTCACTAAAAATGGCTGATACTTTACATCAAAGCCAGAAAACGACATATTTCCATTTTGAGTAAGTCTTTTAAGTAGATTTAAATAGAAAATGAACGGAAATATACAGTATAGATTCAAACACTAGACCACGTAGCCTAGTAAGATGAAATACGAAGAACGTTTAACAGTCATATAAAAAGATATTTTTTATTTTACTCTGCTATGCATTTTCAATTAACTCAAAATAAATGTATACATAAATCAACAGCAATGATTATTGAATACAATTTATACAACAATGAAAGGATAAGTACAAAAAAATGAACACAGAGATATTTTTCAAACTGAAAAAATCGTATTGTTGACGTGTGTAGTGGCGAACTAGGAAATCAATATAATGTATAACGATTTCCATGTGCAATGTGAATGCTATTGAATCCCCTCTACCGAATAATTATTTTAGATTGGGGTGAATTGTTTTTGAATATAAAGGCAGTACCAGTGCAGTATAGATCATAAGCAGTTTTCATTCGAAAAGGCTTCGTTTCAAATTCAAATTATTAAAAATGAACTCCATGGTACGTAACCAATCACAATATCTTTATTTAACATTCTTTGCTTAACTCCTTTCTGTGTTTAAATGAAATTTTAAGTTGGTTTCAAAAGTTAAATACATTGTTTTAACTTTTTATAAAATAGCGTTGTTTCTAGTTCTGAAGGAATTATCAACTATTATTTTTTTTTCGTAAATAAATTTCGTCGGCGTCCGTGGCGCATTTGGTAGCGTCGCTGGCTACGGTTACGGATATCTCGGGTTCAATTCTCGATGCGGACGGTTGCCGGTTCATGAGTTGACCTCTTAATCGACTTATGTATTTCTGTTCGTAGTCTGAGTCCTCCCTTCCACCCATCGCATCCTCACGGGGAGTAGCGAGAGCGATTAGCTAACCACTATTCCTGTCCTAGTTCTATCCTTATATCCCTACTCTCTTCAAAAAAAGAGAGCTTGAGCAACTGAGTAACAAGCAGTTCTCGTGGAAAAATTCTGTTAAGATACCTCCATCAGGAGACCATATGCTCCACATTGGGAGCGGACATGGATTTTTTTTTTCATATCATAACATATAATATGATTAGTATAACCGTATCCGTCATAGATGACATTATTGAAATTGAAATAATGAATGTCTTAATTAGCTAGTACGTCAGAACTGTGTGTGCATTGCATATCATTTTACTTTAAATAAACACCGCGAACGCTTAGATAATGATAAAATCTCATACCTACATTAATATGTGATAATAATAAAACGTTTACAGAGCGGTCTGGGCTATTATATATAAGATATGTTATAATACATTGAAAAACCGTTTTGAAAGTTTTTTTGCTTCGTTTTCAAATTTAAATTAATCATTGTGTTTTGGTATTTGAATATTATTATAAAATTATTAATAACTGTATAGACACTTTACTGCTCTCAATTGACTATTTTATTAAATGTTTTCTTAAAAAAAAATTGATTGGTAAGTTATTGTTCAATTAAATATATGATAAATATTTCTTGTTTTCAGTACGTCGTCGCATTCCTGTGCTTGGCCGCTTTCGCGTCAGCAAACTGGTCAGGACATGAAGATGGTCAATGGAAGGGAGAAGGTTTGGCTGAATCTCAAGATCATGGAGCGTACGGAGGTCATGGTGGATATGGTGGCGCTTATGGAGGCGGTTATGGAGGAGGTTATGGAGGAGTTTACGGCAATGGACACGACGATGACGGTCAATGGAAGGGAGAAGGTTTGGCCGAATCTCAAGATCATGGAGCGTACGGAGGTCATGCTGGATATGGTGGCGCTTATGGTGGAGCTTACGGTCACGGAGGTGCCTACGCCCATGGAGCCGCTCCTTTGGGACATGACGGTCGCGTCGTAGATACCCCTGAAGTCGCCCACGCTAAAGCCGCTCACTTCGCCGCCGTCGCCGCCGCTTCCAACGGAGGACATGGTGCTTACGTCGGTCACGGAGCTTGGGCTGGACATGGTGGAAATCATTATGGACATGGACACGCTCATGGAGGCTGGTAATTACTTATCAAGGGCTTCTCAGAGCTCGGGACCGACCCCAGCGAATGTATATATTGTCAAGTGATATTAAGTTATTTGTAAAATATTTTTTTTGTATAAACAGCACGTAACTATAAAAATATATATTTAGCATAATATTATGTATTATATTTTCCACTCTTTCATATATATTTATATATTTTTCCTTTTTTTCAATCTTTTTGTTTAATAAACAATTATTAAATTTTTATATTATATATTGTTTTGAAAGCATAACGAAATAAATCGTCAAAAATAAGGTTCATTGTTTTATTTTAATTCCTCTCAAAAATCTAGAAAAAAAACATTTAATAATCATTGACTTAATGATCTTCAATATCAGAATGGTTACTTTTAATTCGTATGAAATATTTCATCTTTTATTTTTTTAATCATACATTAGACGAAATGCTATTCCGAGGTAAATACAATTGAATTTTCTTGAATACGATCTTATAAGGTTACATTTAACTTTGTGCAGCCTTTTAACAGAAAAAGGTTTCACTTTAATTCAATTTCTTTGATGCTACTCTTCTATCCTTACCTTTTCTCGAAAAGACGGGTTGAGTGACTGATTAACAGCTAGTTTCCTTTAAACTACTTTTATTGAAATGCTCAAGTAGCAATTTTATATTTCGGATTGTTATTGGATATAGCCTTAGTATATCCACTATTTTCAATTGATCTAAAATTTTAGTAAGAAATAAATTAAAAATATTATAAACTATCAATTTCTAATGCTACAGATATATTTTTTTTTTAAATTAGCATGAGATAAACTAAAAACCAATTTTCAAGTCACTCCAATAAACTCGAGTAGAAAAGACATCACGTGCACCCATCCTACACAAGATTTCAAATGTTTAATTTAAAAAATAATATATGAATCAGATATTAATCTTGTCAGTACGTGAATCCAGAAACAGTTATCATAACGTAAATATCTTACCACTGGACCACAAAGAACAATATTACTTTTAAATTATTGTTTTACCTTTCTTATAACACTTTTTAAACTAACTCTATAAAAAAATCATTTAACTGGACATCTATTCTAATGCCTTATTTATGTAACAAATGAGAAATGAATATGTGAATGAAATGTGTACGGATAAACGTACGCTGAGGTGCAGACGACACAGTCGCAAAGCGGTGTAGCGTAGATCTTGTATTACATGAAGAAATGGAGATCTACGTACGCTGCGACACAGGGACATGCGTCTGTCTTGTATTGCTGGCACAGATTCCTGCGTGACGCGCGTAGGTTTGGACGTGTTTTATACCCGGAACTGGTGATTGTTTGTTTATTCTATTCTATTATAATAAATTTTCTTTTGCATTTGACTATCTCACTTGAGCATACGCTCGAGCCACATGTTTGCTTCGCCTATCCTGCCTAAGCGATTCTGTATTGTGCTTTTCTGCGTCGTCTGCGCTTCATCATACGCTTAGACTATCAATTCTAATCATTTGTGTACAATTATGTGGTTAATATTACCATAGTTAATAAATTGTAAAGAAAGGAACAATCCGTTTTGCTTTAAATTTTATATTAAAATTATTGAACGCTAAGGATTCAAGGCTATTTATTTTCCAGTATGAATCAATCAATCGCAGTGAAACTCAGATTTTATACACGTTAATTAAAGGACCGAACAAAATTATACACTGATAACGTAGTTTGGGAGTATTTAAAACATATTATCGTACCAATTGATTTAATACATATTTTCTTATTTACCAATTTTGATTTTATATTAGATTTGATACATATTTTTGGGCTGTTAGAATAAATAATTAACGAAACTACTTATCGAATTGAATTTTTGTAATCCATGGTTGTTAGGTTGAAACTATTAACGTTTATAAATTCAATAGATATTTGAATATCCCCGATGTAAATTGGGGAAAATAACAACGTCAAAATGGGCATTCAATATACTCAATTGAAATGGGTCTCCGATTACTGCACGCAAATAGCAGTAAAATGAGTACGTACAATTTTAGTTTGGCTGTAATATTTTAAGAAGCTAAACAACAGATGAATAAATTACATTTACGAACATCGCATGAGAGAAATATAGAATAAAATATGTAAGAAGTGTATTTTTAATAGATGGAAGTTGTGATTGAATAAGGAAATAAGGTAAATGCAATCATAGAGTATTCAATTTGTAAGCTGAATATTTTTTTTATTACATATATATACTGTTTATAGAACATTTTGATTTCATAAATAAATTAATATCACTTGTCACAATATATACATCTGTGTGTCATGTGGTCGTCTCACTAGGATTCTATCACAAGGAAGCCATTAGTAAAGTAATTACCAGCCACCATGGGCGTGTCCGTGTCCACCATACGCTCCGTAAGCGCCATGAGCACCGGCGTGTCCACCGTGAGAAGCGGCGGCGACGGCGGCGAAGTGAGCGGCTTTAGCGTGGGCGACTTCAGGGGTGTCTACGACGCGACCGTCATGTCCCAAAGGAGCGGCTCCATGGGCGTAGGCACCTCCGTGACCGTAAGCTCCACCATATGCGCCACCATATCCAGCATAACCTCCATACGCTCCATGATCTTGAGATTCGGCCAAACCTTCTCCCTTCCATTGACCGTCATCGTCGTGTCCATTGCCGTAAACTCCTCCATAACCGCCTCCATAACCGCCTCCATAAGCTCCACCATATCCACCATGACCTCCGTACGCTCCATGATCTTGAGATTCAGCCAAACCTTCTCCCTTCCATTGACCATCTTCATGTCCTGACCAGTTTGCTGACGCGAAAGCGGCCAAGCACAGGAATGCGACGACGTACTATTGAAAAAATTGAAAAACATATTTTTTAATTTGATATAATTTATATATTATTTTCAGTGAGTTTGTTATTCCTATATTATTATTGATACAAAATATTTCAGATACTTTATTTTATAAAAGAAATCAATAATGATTGTTCAGTTTATAATACTTAAAGATAATATTCACAAAAAAAAACTAATTACAGTTATGTTCAAGTCATAAACAAAGCAAACTTTACTATTCTAATGGTTCGTGAATATTTAATGATATTACTATCAAAATCAAAAATGCTTGGCAATTCATACAGAAATAAAAATAGTGGTTATTTAATACCAATTCACTTTACATAATAGACATTTGAATCGAACTTGAAATTCATTGAAAGTACAGAAACAAGTAAAATATAGAATGTAAAATTGGGCAATCGTTATATTATTAGTTACTCACCATGGAGTTCATTTTGGATGAATTGAATTTGACGTGTAGCCTTTTCGAAAGAAAACTGCTTATGATCTATGCTGCACTGAAAAACGCTTTATATTCCAAACAATTCACCCCGGTCTAATGTAATTATTTGGTAGAGGGGATTCAATAGCATTCACATTGCACTGTATATCATTGTTTATTGATGTCTTTGCTAACCGATACACACGTCAACAATTAGGTTTTTGTGGTTTGAAAATAATTATTATTATTAACTCTTCACGTTTTTTTATGTACGTATCCTTTCATAGTCGTTTATGAAATAATAATAATGTCAAACAACAGCACAAGAAAAAACGATTTCTTTGAAAATTAATATGAATTTAAAAAATCCTGATTTTGAATTTATATCTAAATTTGACTGTTAAACGTTTTTGAACTTTCATCTAAATGCCCTAAATATTGATAATATGCATTGGCTATTCAATTTTTGTATTCAATTTAATCCGAAAGATTTTCAACAACAAAACATACATTATTACAGTGATTATTGTACAATTATTGGCTTTTCTAGATTGTTATTTTCCAATATTTTTCTCCATGGAAAGTTTAGGTGTATTTGCGTCATATGAATAAAAATAAAACATTTTTATTTGTATTTTACTAATTCCACAATTTCATGAAATGAACTCGTTATCCCTTTCAACAACTGGTTAAAAATAAAATAGAACAGAATTATTTAAGATATTGACTGAGAAGGAATTTCGATATCAAATTTGAATTGTTGAAATTTCGTTATTGACGAAATACATTTTTTTTAAAATCCATGTCCACTCCCAACGTGGAGCATATGATCTCCTAATGGAGGTATCTCAACAAAAAATTTCTATGAGAACTGTTTGTTAGTCAGTTGCTGAAACTGTCTTTTTCGAAGAGAGTAAGGATAGAAGAATAAAGCTAGGACAGGACTAGCTGTTAGCTGATCGCTCTCGCTACGCCCCCTGAAGATTGGATGGCTGGGTGAGGGGGGAGTTTTAGACATAACAAACACTCAGACTACGAACAGAAATCCATAAATCGATTGAGAAATCAATTTATGAAAACTGTCCTCACCGGGAATTGAACCCGAGACGTCCCTAGCCGTAGCCAGCGATGCTACCAACTGCACCACGGACACCGACGAAATACATGGAAATGTACAAAATTTCAACAATTCAAATTTGATATTAATTATTTATAACTAATAAAAAGGTATACAGAATTATTGTTTAAGTAGGATTATGAAAAGAATTTACTGATTATTTATTTTTTAAACCACATTTACTCCCAATATGTCAACAGAAGTTTTTCTACGATAACTGTTTGTTACTCAAATGCTCAACCTCCCTTTTTGTAGAGTAGATATATAAGGGTAGAGCTAGTGGTAAGATAATCGCTCTCGCTACTAGAAGACGCCCGTTTTTAGGAGCGTGGAATAGTAGAAGAGAATTTAATTTATCATATACATGATACATCCATACCTTTCGACAAATATCCTTATTGAAAAATCAATTTATAAAATTTTCTGTACCTGCATTGGAACCTGTAAGATTGGTAATCGAATCCAACGACCTTGACTACTGCATCAAGGATTCAGCATTATCATACAAATTATAAATAAATAAAATTTAATTAACTTCAATTCAACGTGACAATGTCTTATTACAAATTAATAAGTACAATATCTGCAACTAAAATGATACAATAGCACATAGTTTGTCCTATCGGAGTGACATTTAGTCGCATCCGCACACTTGTCCACAAACTGATATTTGATTGGATTTATGTATTTGCCCCCAATTCTTTTTTCTGTATCTTTCCTATCCACTCCATTTCGGATTCTGAAAACGGAGTATTGAGAAAGCGATTGTATAACAACTAAACTAAAGCTGGAGAGACCGGGACCTTAATCCCACCTTATAAATGAATCTATCGGATCACTGGAAGCGATTAATTCATATTTTCAAGCTTAGTGGTGCTACTAATTACAAGAGAATTTTATGCAATAAATTATCGTGAAAATTCCAGTGGCATTTTCAATGAACTTGACATATTTTCTTATAATTAATAACACAGAGTTATTTGATAAAATTTAAGCAACTTTGAGAGCATAAGTAGCAAAAAATGTGTCACAAAAAAATAACATGACGATTTAATTGTCAAATTACAAAAACTTATTGTTAACGTGTGTAGCTGGTGTACAAGGAAATCAATATACAATGTTTTACAAGTGCAATGTGAATGCTATGAATCCCCTCTACCGAATTAATATTTTAGATTGGGGTGAATTGTTTTGAATATAAAGCCTGCGCCAGTGCGATATAGATCATAAGCAGTTTTCTTTCGAAAAGGCTACACGTCAAATTCAACTCATCAAAAATGAACTCCATGGTGCGTAAATAATAATATTATGATTGCCTAACTGTACATTCCATATTGAAATTGATTCTGCACTGTAAATAACAATCTAGTTCACGTTAATTGTGTAATATTACATTAATCGCATTGTTATAAAAGGAACAATATTTTTAGTTCTGCAGGAATCGTCATATTAGATATTCATGAACCATTTTAAAGTTGTTGTTTGCTTTGTTTGCAAATTAAATCTAGCCCTTATAAGTTTGCATTGTGAATATTATATTGAAATATTCTGAATAATCGTTACTATAAGAATAATTTTATTCAATTTTACGCTGAAAATACAAGAAAAAAATATCAAATTAAAAATTATGTATTTCAATTTTTTCAACAGTACGTCGTCGCATTCCTGTGCTTGGCCGCTTTTGCGTCAGCAAACTGGTCAGGACATGAAGATGGTCAATGGAAGGGAGAAGGTTTGGCTGAATCTCAAGATCATGGAGCGTACGGAGGTCATGGTGGATATGGTGGCGCTTATGGAGGCGGTTATGGAGGTGGTTATGGAGGAGTTTACGGCAATGGACACGATGATGACGGTCAATGGAAGGGAGAAGGTTTGGCCGAATCTCAAGATCATGGAGCGTACGGAGGTCATGCTGGATATGGTGGCGCTTATGGTGGTGCTTATGGTGGAGCTTACGGTCACGGAGGTGCCTACGCTCATGGAGCCGCTCCTTTGGGACATGACGGTCGCGTCGTAGACACCCCTGAAGTCGCCCACGCTAAAGCCGCCCACTTCGCCGCCGTCGCCGCCGCTTCCAACGGAGGACATGGCGCCTACGCCGGTCACGGAGCTTGGGCTGGACATGGTGGAAATCATTATGGACATGGACACGCTCATGGAGGCTGGTAATTACACATTAAGGGCTTCCCAGAGCTCGGGCTTAAAAAGACTACTGCAAATGTATATATTGACAAGTGATTTTAATTTATTTATAAAATAGAAATTTTATGTATAAAAAAATATTTAGCAAACTTATTACATTATCTACAATTTCATTTATATTCTTCCCTTCTTAAATCTTTTCGGTTATTAAAAGACAATTTTTATATATTATAACTATTGTGAATTGTAAAAATGTATAAATATGTATATTATTTTGAAAGCAAAGCGAAATAAATCGTCAAAAGTAGCTCTCATGTTTTTATTATATAATATTCTCCATTATTGTGTTTCTCCTTGTAATAGGTTGGGTGAAATTTATTGAAACTCTATTCTGTAGTCTAAAATTGCCAAATGTTACAAGCGTAAATCGTTACAAAAACATTTCAAGTTTAATCATGGATCCTTCAGTAAAACTAAAATACAAATCATTGTTGAATCACATTGACAAATTTATATCAGGTACATAAAAAAATATAAATTTCACGGTTTGAGCAAGCATTCCTTAAAATAAAATAAACCTTGAATAATATTAGAATGTTCGGTATGTCACCCGCTGGTTGTAAATAATCAATATCCACGTTCTATTAGTATTTTTGTTGATTTTAAAAATGAAAAAGAAACTACATGAATGCGCAATGAATTTCATAAATATAATAATGAAGACAGTAGATAACATGTATTGCATAAAATTATAACAAAAAGATATAATAATATAAACATTATGTTATTTGACTTCTCAATATTATCGTATATGATCCTCCTTTAATAAGTTTCACATAATATCATATTATTATGTTTACGATGTAGAAAATATGCTGGTTTAATCTTACATTCAAAATTATCAAGAACCAGCACGTGCGTTCCTTGAGAAACACTATTTAACAGATTTATTTCATATAATTTAAGACATCGACTGAGGGTCCTTGATGGAATTTCAATATCAAATTTGGATTATTGAGATTTTGTACACTTCCATGTATTTTGTCAGTAACGACCCGGGTTTCGCCTTTCGGCATCTTCAGGCATTCGAGCACACGAATGGACTCGAACTGAGAGACAGTAAACAGTGTCTAACGTTTATATAGGAGATACAAATGCGACAAATATTATTTACGAGATAAGACATTATACGTCTGAGAGCCACACTGATACCTGAGCTACTAAAAGAAGTTGAAAAGCGGCAATTCGCCACTCTGTTAATATGGTGTTTACAAAATAAGGATTAGGGCGATTACCGAAATTTTAACTCAGGTATCAGTGTGGCTCTCAGACGTATAATATCTTATCTCGTAAATAATATTTGTCGCATTTGTATCTTCTATATAAACGTTAGACACTGTTTACTGTCTCTCAGTTCGAGTCCATTCGTGTGCTCGAATGCCTGAAGATGCAGAAAGGCGAAACCCGGGTCGTTAGTGACAAAATACATGGAAGTGTACAAAATCTCAATAATCCAAATTTAGATTTGTTTCAGTTGATAACGTTTAAAAAACTGCAAGTTATTATTTGATTTTAAATTATTGTTTTTCGATGCATTTTATAGGTAGTGCTGTGAATAATTATATGATCTCTCTGGTACAATTTCATCATTATTTTACTTAAATTAGATGTATTTATCTTTGTTATTATACTTCAAGTCGCGGAAATAAGGCACTAACTATTTATTATATTTATTGTTAAAAAAAACGTACAATTTATTTCATTACAGTTTACGCCAATGCGCTATCCATTTGATAATTATTATAATAATATTGACAGTTAAAAAAAAATGAAAAATTAACAGAATTGAGAGAACAGAATAGAGAAAATATAAACATTTTTTTATATTCATTCAGATTAGGAAAAAAAACTAAACAATAGAAACAATCAATTGCTAAATATGTACACCAGACTTGAAAATATAGTGATCAGCTTAACAGTCCTTGCAATTGGCGTCTCATGTGATTGACGCGAAGATGTTAATTATGGCTGCGGCAACGTAGATACAAATTATTTTTGTTTAGCGATTTATTTACAAACAGTTGTCGTCAAATAAAGCTGTGGTGGAATGCAGTACAATATATATATACATACTAAAATTGGCAGTGGACAAAAAATGGAAAAAATACAGTATGGAAAGCTAATATTAAAATAACTCATTCTTGTCGCAAACATCTCCTCCCAATGTGAATCATATGGCTTTCTAACAGAGCATATCAAGTATTTTTTTATATTAGCATTTATAACTCAACTTTGCCCGGAATATAAGGTGCTAAAATTTAGACGTTGACGATATTATCGCGTTATTTTGGTGCAAGCTAATGTTGAAAGCTGGAAGTTGAAAATATAACCGTGAACCGTACATCATGATCCCATAAAATTTTGTATTAATTATTAAAAGTAATTATAAAATTTAAAAACAGCACAGTTGACCTATAAATGGGAGCCAAAATGAGCCTGTTCACCGTTTGGGAAGAGTATGTTTGATAGACAGGCAGACAGATTGATACATGTTTTTTCTACCATGTAATATACATGTATATATTTTACGATATCCGATCCCAATTTGGAGCATATGGACTCATAATGGAGGTATCGTAACATAAGTTTTTCCACGAGATCTGCTGAGAACTGAACGTTGCTCAACCTCGCTTTTTAGAAGAGAGTAGGGATATATGAATAGGGCTAGAACAGGACAAGCTAATCGCTCTTGTTATGACTCGTTTATAGGATTGGATGGGTGAGAGAGAATTATGGACATCACAATCATCCATGCCTACCAACATAGATCCATTGAAAAATCTATTTCTGAAGAAAATGATGTTGACCACTGCACCACACACCCAACATTATACATAATAATATATAGATCACGGTCATCCACGCTGTTAAATACAAATTAATGAATAAATAAATTAATAACAATATCCGTACTGGCATTCGAGCCTATACACATAACCGAAAAAGACAACGTTGACCTGGCATATCTGTAGGCCTTTATTGCTACCAATATAAAAATAATAATTATTTAGGCCTAATTATATTTTTAAAAAATACCGGTATTTTATTTACACTTTTTTTTAACTGTCAATGAAAAAATATGCTTATGTAATAATGTTATACTAATATATTCATCAAAGCTCACGCCCATTTACAAATAAAAAAAATATTCAAAATGAAATAATAATATTTTTTTTATTATTTGAATAAATATTTGACAAATAAAAACGTTATACATTATAAAATAAGTTTTTATCGCTTTTTGTCAGTTTGTTATATAGTCCATACAAAAATTTTAAGAGTGTATTTTGCTCTATGATTGAAACTATGAAAATATTTCAAAAAAAAAAATGCTTTGATGAATGTATGCGATTGTTTAAAATAAAATAAAAATATTTTTAACGAAAAATAGTGTTATGTTATAAAGGAACATTATGGTTTTGTTTTTTTTACTCGTGTAAAAGTTGGAGTACCATAAAACATAGCCTTTACTGTTTTCATATTTTCTATGGATTCGGCGGTAACTTTGTGGAAGTTCATTTTTAATATAAAATTACATTAAAGATTGATAACTTAGTTATTACACTTGGTTCATCACTAACGTTACGCGTTTTGCCTCTTTAAGAAGCATCCTCAGATTAACCGTATCGCAATGTTATTTATTTCTAAGGTAAACGATGATTCTAATTCTTAAAAGGTTGGGGGTGGGTTTTATTTCATTCTACTGGACGTGTGGAGGGGGGTAAGGTATAAACACTGTTACACTATTGACAAATCATTTACTGGTATTTGGATGTGAAAAACCCATGGGAAACAAATTTAATAATGGTGAGCCCGTGAACAGAACAGGCCGCAAATAACATGTTGAAACGACTTAATATTGTTTCAATTTCAAAGTCATTATAACCCATGACCATGCATTCTGAATGCATTCGAGTGTTAAACTGCATACATTTTAAAACTTAAAACAGAAATCAGAAATCTCTTTATATCAAAATCTTAGAGTGTTTTACATTCTATGTTTATTTATTAAATTTTATTGTACAACTGTTTTTTCTCAATTGAATTATTTTACTATTATTAAAAATTTTGTTCTCGGGTAAGTGTCATCTTTTGAAACAATGCTCATAGTAATTCAATGCAACTATAGCAGAAAAAATTTCAGGCATCACGCGGTTCCTCCAAGCTTCTCTGTCCCCCGTCAGCCTCCACGTTTTCTCCCAGGTCATTCCAGCGTCCCGTAGCTACATACATATACACCCTTAAAACACTTTTTAATACCATGCCCACTCCCAATAATAATCTCAACGGATTATTTTCTACGAGAAATACTCGTTACTTAGTTGCTCGATATCTCCTTTTTTGAAGAGAAACAACATATAAAGACATGACTAAGGTAAGAATAGTGGTTGGCTAATAATTCCCGCAATGTCCATTTTAGCATCAAATGGATGGGTGGGAAAAGTCCTTTAAATAACAGACAAATGAAATATGTTTATAAAATTGTCAAATATAAAAAATAATCGATTTATGATTCAAATGTGTTATACTCGATTAAAAACCGGAATGCAAGCTTATTATCATTGTTTGTTTGTTTATTTGGCAAGTAAATCGATGACCAAAACTACTAAGACACACCCTAACTATTATTTTTGTGGGTGTGTACTATATGACAGTATATGTAAGCGTATCGGTGTTTGATTAAAATATTTAAAAATAAAAAATCACAACAAAAAAGTGTTTTTATTCTACCACTGGTCGGATTGTTATTTATTTTTATTTCTAGTTTGTCAAAGAAAAACTCGAAACAACATTCTAAGCAAAAATTTGTCCCTGAAGGTCTTTTATTGGCTTTTCATAACAAGCAAAAAAATATTTTATAATATTACCAGTGCTGGAGCAATGACTCGGATAGATACGGTGTGAACGATTTTTTAAATATGAACGCTGAATTAATTCGTTTGTTAATTTATATAAAATCTTGTAGATGTTTCACGTTGCAGTTTCTTTGTAAAAATACTATAGTATACATAAAAATAACCTATAACCATAATTTACTATCCCTCCCATACTTACACGTAAAAAAAATTATTTTCATAAAACGAGAAATTGCCTATTTTGATCTCGTGGACTGGTTCCACCATGGATTACTCAGTCCTTGGTCGAATGGTCAACGTCGTTAGCTTTGATGCGCTCAAGAATTTGATGGCCCGTTTTATAAATTGATTTTGCCCTGTAATTTTGTCCAAAGTCATGGATGTATGTGATATCTAGCATACCTTCCACCTATCCAATCCTGAAAACATGGCGTACCGATTAGCTAACCACTTGTACTGTTGCTTTATTTTTTTAACCCTACTCTCTACGAAACAGCGAGGCTGGGCAACTGATTAACAAGCAGTTCACAATTTTCGTATAAAACATATGTTGAGATAAGCTAAATTATAAGTCCATATAATACACATTCGGAGAACACATGGTAAAATAAATAAATGGTGAAAGTTTTAGGACGCTCGACTTATTCAATTGTTGTTATGACGGGTTCAAATCCCCGAAAGGACGCTTTCGTTCGTTGATGTTTCAATCACTTCATGGATTTTTTCAATAGGCATAGATGTTATTATTATAATATTTACATTCTTTGCCATTTATGTCTTTCTTTATCCTAAAATACCTGGCGAAGAAATAGTAAATTGGTAACCACTTATATTTTCCTTTCATATTTCTATCGTAACCCTTTGCAAAAAGAGAAATTGACTGACTTCAACCAGTTATGATGAAACAAAGTCTGTTGAGAAAACTCATTATGACTTCATGTTATGCTCCCCTTTGGGAGCAGACATGCTAAAAAATATGTTCAAATTATAGTTTTTTGATGTCTAACGTTCTTCATAAATTTCAAGATTATTGTAAATTATATCAGATGTTTTTGAACTGTTTTACAATCTAATCCCTCTTTGTATCGTTTGCTTTTAAGTGCGCCTTTACTTTACCCTATCCTTCTGTGTCTACTCTCTTCAAAAATAAGAGTTTGAGCCACTGAGTAATAATCAGCTCTCGTAGAAAAATATTGGCAACGGATATGGTTAAAAAAGTGTGATTATGGCTGTAATATTTTTTATAAAACAAAGTTAGTTTGTACTACTTCCACATGTTTACTATGATCAGGACCGGTTTCGTTCATCACGAACATTTGGAAGTAGTACAAAAAAATTGTGTTTTATTTTTAAAATATAACGTCTTTCCACAAAAAATTGACAGTTTTGATGAATAATTTGTATTTTTGCAAAAAATAAAATATATTTAATTGTTAAACTGTTTCGTTGTTTATATCGAATAAACTCATAATTATAGGCACTTCAATTAAATACAAAACGTTTGTAACATATAACAATATTTACTATTGTTTTTCATCATTTTTCTCTACCTCAACTTCACCAAATTACTAAGTGACGTAGCGCAAAAGGTAACGGCACCTGCTTAAGCTGAATCTGTCTACGAAAATTCATAAAGAAAGCGACGTAATATGTTATATAATTATAAACATATATAGCAAAACACCCCATAACATTATAGAATATCTTATATTGAGATCCAAAAGGGTATCATTGATTTCAAATGGAAAGTATTGGTCAAAAAAACAAAAATATTATATCTAAAAGGCATTTTTGTCGACAAAAAATATGCAATCTTTATTGTTTAGTAGAAAATCGATAATAAAAATGCTTTTACCCTTATAAATAAACTTCTAATTGAAGTGTCAAACATTATAAATTTTTGAAACGAGAACGACAATATATAAATATTATAGTGAATCCGTATAATTTCTCATTATGTGAAATAGGTAAATCTTACCTACTGGCTGTCAACATGACAATTGGGTGTCAAATTTAGGTTAATTTACATAATATATTGTTTTTAAGGTGTTAACTGTCAATTCTTGGTGGAAAGACATTATATTTTAAAAAATAAAACACAATTCATTTGTACTACTTCCACATATTTATAATGATCAGGACCGGTTTCGCTCATCACAAGCATTATCAACTGATGATTGCGAAACCGGTCCTGATCATTATAAATATGTGGAAGTAGTACAAATGAATTGTGTTTTATTTTTTAAAATATAATATATTGTATTATTGAGTATTATATGAGAATGTACTTACATAAATGTCTGCTATTTCACATTACTGGTAATCATGGCTGCTAGTTTGATTACTTCATGATGAAGAAAATGTATGTTTTTATTGTTTCAAAAACTTAATGCTATGTATTCATTTAATTCACTTGGTAATTGATTATTGTATCTAAAGCAAGATAAACGAAGACCTGATTGAACTCGTACAGGATGAATGATGATCGTGCAGAGTTGAGTCTAAAGGATTTGGGTATTAAAAGCTGAAATAAAGTTTCTCTAGAATGGACGAGATGCAGTAATATCCTCGATAAGAGAAATTCAACAATGGGTTGTAGCATCAAGAAGAAGAAGGTTATTAAATTTGTAATTGAAAAATGCGTCAGGTATTTGAAAAAACATTAAAACACTGCGTGTAAAAATGGCCTTCCAGTGGGTACATTATTCCAAAATATTGAATATATTTAAAATGTTAAATTTAATCTGGAAGCGTTCATGCGGTTAAAATATTATTCACGAAAAAAATAATTATCGGTGCACAACATACTCACTAGTATGATAACATAAATACGCATGTAAATGTATATGCTTTATGTTGTTTTTTCAAGGAAACAAATATTAACTAATTGAAAAACAATAATTGATAGCGTCTATTTCCCCCTCCTTTGTTTGGATTGGGGTGGCTCGATTGGGATATAAAGCCTGGCAATAGTTACTGTAAAGCATAAGCAGTTTTCAGTTTGAGAAAAGGCTTTGCAACAAATACTCAATCAAAATGAATTCAATGGTTAGTGAACATTTCCTTTTTTTTTATAACAAACATTTAAATTAAAAGTGCATAAGTGATTTGTTTTATAAAAAATATTCTTAACATTTCGTATTTGAAAAAATTATGTGACATTATTTATCTAAATGTTTCATTAAATTTCAATGCATTATTATTAAAATAATTTAAAAAAAATGCTGTATTGAGCTAAAATATACAGGTTTTTATACTAATTAGTTGAAAACGTTATGTACTGTAGATTGTCGATAATGTTTTCTTATTAAATAATTATCGAGAATGAAAATAATATGTATTCATGGTTTGAAGCATGGATGCTATATGTCCTAAAAATAGTTAATGACAAACGTCTATTGAATAACTAAGAATTAATGTCTTCAATTTGTTTAATTGATCTTCCAACAACCAATATCCTACAATTATATATTAAACAAACCTCAATACTTTTTATTAAGTGATTATATTAAATCAAAAACGATGATTATATGTTTAAAGTAGATTAAATAACAACAACTGATCGGTAAGAAAAGGGAGCAATCTTTAGTTTATTTTTGAATAACCTTCTGTCATTATTGTTCATCGCAAGTTTTGTGTTACAAGTTTTCTCCTAAAGTTTTATGAAAGCATGTTTTTGATTAAATAGTCCATATTAAGAGAGGGTATGGTAAATAATTGAAACTAAGTAAGGTATATTTCATTTGAATGGACTACTTATCTGTCAAATCATGCCCAGCTAATATGATATTTTCATAAAAATGGAATAAAAAAATATGATGTATATTCAATTTTTATAGTAACGTAAAGCATGCTAAGCAATTGTATATTTATAATTCCAGTACGCAGCAGCATTCCTGTGCTTGGCCGCATTCGCGTCAGCACACTGGTCCGGCCATGAAGATGGCCAATGGAAAGGAGAAGGACTCGCCGAATCCCAAGACCATGACAACTGGAACGGAAACTACCTTGGAGGACACTACGGAGGCGTCTACAGCCACGGACATGGTGATGACGGTCAATGGAGAGGAGAAGGTTTGGCTGAATCTCAAGATCATGGAGCATGGGGGGATCATTCTGGATACGCCGGACACTACGGAGGCGCTTATGCACATGGTGGAGCTTACGGTTACGGAGGTGCTTACGCTCATGGAGCCGCTCCTTTGGGACATGACGGTCGCGTTGTAGACACCCCTGAAGTCGCCCACGCCAAATCCGCTCACTTCGCCGCCGTCGCCGCCGCTTCCCACGGAGGACATGGTGCCTGGGCCCCAGCTGCCCATGGTGTGTACGCCGCTCATGGAGCATGGGCTCCAGTCGCTTATGGAGCATACGGTGCCCATGGAGCTCATGGTGTTCCCCAAGATACCCCTGAAGTAGCTCACGCAAAGGCCGCTCACTTCGCAGCTGTAGCAGCCGCTACCCACGGAGTCCATCATTATGGACACGGACACGCTCATGGAGGCTGGTAATTAATTACCCAGGAGCTTCTTAGAGCTCGGGCTTAAAACGACTGCTGCTTTTGTCCCAAGACACGACTGATAAAACATTTTATATTAGCTTAGCACTTACCGTGTTCATTTAATATATTATATTATATAAATATGTAAATTCATTTTCATCAATCGATTTTCTCCCTTCACATTTTCAATACTCAACTTATATGCATTGTATATATTATAACTATTTTAATGTATTGCAATTATCATATAATTTTATTCCTGTATATAAATTCGTAAAAATATATAATTACAGCAAACCGAAGAAATTCGCAAAAGTATTAAATTGTTTTATTACTAATAATATTGATACGTTTGTTATTTTCAGCATTTTTAATCTTCAAATTGAATTAGTGTGTTATAAAAAACTTATAAACCTCTATTATAATAAGGTAAAACATAGCGTAACGGTAAACAAATGTTTAGTTCCAGATGAAATATAATAGTACATATATGACACATTTTATAGCGATTGGACCAGTGTTTCTCAACCTTTTTCTACCTGCAGACTGAAATGCAGAATAAATATTCTGTAAAGCTCCGATGCAGGAATAAAAAATATAATTTATGAAGTAGTAGCTGGATTGGGCATCGTTGTTTGGATGGCTTAAAGTTTAAAATTGTAAATGACAATTAGTTAATTTTTAAACACTAAATGAAAAAAGTAGCATATATACAGAACAAACAAACGCAAATAAATATAACATAACTATTCTATAGTTATAATTTAAGTAATTTAAGACATCGACTGAGGGTGCTTGATGGAATTTCAATATCAAATTTGGATTATTGAGATTTTGTACACTTCCATGTATTTTGTCACTAACGACCCGGGTATCGCCTTTCGGCATCTTCAGGCATTCGAGCACACGAATGGACTCGAACTGTTCGAGTCCGAGTCAGTTCGAGTCCATTCGTGTGCTCGAATGCCTGAAGATGCCGAAAGGCGAAACCCGGGTCGTTATTGACAAAATACATGGAAGTGTACAAAATCTCAATAATCCAAATTTTATTCTATAGTTTATTGAAATAATCAGAAATCAAGATTTCATAGAAAGAAATTCAGAGTTTCCAGAGATTTGAGAAAACAATATTTGGTTTAAAAAAATAGTATAATAATTATAATCTTTTGTATGGGCATTTTAAAATGGGCGCTAATTTTTTATGAGCTGAAGAAAATTTATGCAGACCGTCGGTGGGACGGGAACTTCCGCTAGAGAAACATTGAATAACACCATCGTTATAAATAGTGTAGTTTAATATTTTTTGATTTATTTTTTTACCCTTTTCTTGATATTATCTTAATCTTCTAGACCAAAAGAAGATATTGTTTTCATTCTTACTGTATGAATATTTAAACAAGAATGAGGTTACGTTTAAAAAACCGTGTGTCTTCATTTAAAGTGTGTATGACACTAATTGTTGTTATATAAGAGCCATAATAATTATAGCTTTAAATTCTTGGGTTATTGAGATTTTGTACACTTCCATGTATTTTGTCACTAACGACCCGGGTTTTGCCTTTCGGCATCTTCAGGCATTCGAGCTCACGAATGGACTCGAACTGAGAGACAGTAAACAGTGTCTAACGTTTATATAGAAGATACAAATACGACAAATATTATTTACGAGGTAAAATATTATACGTCTGAGAGCCACACTGATACCTGAGTTAACATTTCGAGATTTGCCTTAATCCTTATTTTGTAAACAACACATTAGCAGAGTGGCGAATTGCCGCTTTCCAACTTCTTTTAGAATTACCAGTGATTTTACAATTATAATAGCATTGTGGGTTTCGACGGGATGCAATTCGACGAAAGGGTAAATATATACAATCATTCCACATTTAGTGACATCTGTTAGGTGTTTCAACGTATAGGATATAATAACGGAGAATTAGGAAGGTTCAGCTGCTCATTCAAAATTGGCAAGGAATTTAACTGGGCTCTTTTAATTTCCAAAAATTCTTGATAAAATAATTTATGATCCCCCATGTTTTTATGCAACAGTTTAACCCCATCATCCGCATTAAACGTATGGTTCTCCATTAGCAAGCGATTTGCGAATGTCGAAGTTTCTTTTTTTAATCTAAAGGCAGCTAAATGTTCTGATACCCTTATATCTAATGTACGTGTGGTTTTACCCACATAGAAATGTTGGCAATCACTGCATTGTAATTTATAAATACCAGATTTGTTCTTAAAGTGGACTCTATCTTTATTGTTAATAAGTAATTGATGCCTGAAGATGCTGAAAGGCGAAACCCGGGTCGTTAGTGACAAAATACATGGAAGTGTACAAAATCTCAATAATCCAAATTTGATATTGAAATTCCATCAAGCACCCTCAGTCGATGTCTTAAATTATAGTTTCAGTCTAGAAAATGAATTAAATTTATATACCAATACATATTCAATATATTGAATCGATACCGTCCGTCTTGTAGTCCATTTTTTATCTTTGCAAAAATATATTGAATCGCACCCGTATTCCGTGGGCATGGATATCAATGATGCTCTCATATCACCCAACTCACATCATATATGCTGATAAAACGAAGCGTAGAGAGATCGATTATCAACATGCATCTTTCCATGATTCTTTCTTTACTCTTTCAAAAAGAATTGTACCTTGTGTTCTTAGTAATAATCTTAAGGACCTTTAGTCATTTAAAAGAATAAGTCAAGTGTCATTTTAATAAAATATTATAAAATATCAAACGTTGACTTTAACCTAAGAGCTATATAACAAACGTCATATTTGAAAATCGTCGTGAAATATTTGACGACAGTCGTTTGGGATATGATATATGACTGAATTGTATCAATATAAAGATTGTGGCGTCATCTCATGGATATTTGACAAACTTTTTTAACCTTTCAATAGGAAACTGTGTATTATTATTAAAAGACTGTTTATTTCTTGATAAACGAATAATAATTTATTATCTAAGAATAATAGATAATTGTAGTTACCATATTAAAAATGATTAATTATTCAAATTCTTAAATTAAATGTTTTTTAGTTAAATATGATCATTCAGACAAAAAGGTTAAATGTCATTTAGATACGAATCCTTTAACTTAAATCAATAAAAGCTCTCTCTTCTGTAACGTCGTCTTCTATGAATCCATTTCCAATATTCATATATTGATAAAAAAAAACAATATCAAATTTGGATTATTGAGATTTTGTACACTTCCATGTATTTTGTCACTAACGACCCGGGTTTTTCAGGCATTCGAGCACACGGATGGACTCGAACTGACAGACAGTAAACAGTGTCTAACGTTTATATAGAAGATACAAATACGACAAATATTATTTACTAGGTAAAATATTATACGTCTGAGAGCTACTGTCTTCGTTAGTGACAAAATACATGGAAGTGTACAAAATCTCAATAATCCAAATTTGATATTGAAATTCCATCAAACACCCTCAGTCGATGTCTTAAATTATAAAAAAAACAATGCTTGGTTGTTAAGGATTGTCCAAGAACTACAACTTAAAAAAAGATAAGAGATTTCATGAATCATTCAAAATACATGGAAGTGTACAAAATCTCAATGATCCAAATCTGTATACCTTTGTTTATTGAGCACCTATACCCAGTATTTGTAAGGAATTTTCATAATTGTTTTGGCCATTCAAATATTCAAATCCTCTATAAGTCAGTATTAAGTTAGGGTAAATGCACAAAATACATATGATGGTATTTATAGCTTATAAATAAATTAGTCAAGAAACAGAGCGTTCACTTTGTAGTTTCTCTATAACTTTATTAGTTGAAGAAAAGGACTAGACAGATATCAATGGGTAGTATCTTCTGAAATCTTCTGGAAAAATTGCTTTAATACAATACTTTATTTTCGCGAATAATTACTTTTTAACAAAATTTGAAGTATGTTCTCATATAACGGCGTTCCAGTTTTCACCACTTCCTGACTTCCTGAGTCCTGACTTACACCCTTGAAATAAATCAACTGGTATTCTAAAAGAACATTTTGTAGGAATTGTTATATTTTCTATGAGTAAATATATTTTAGAAAAGATACATATGTTTATATTAAAAAGTAATAAACACACAGCTATTATTTCTCGATTAATTCTCAATGCTTCATGCAATTGAAATAATTATCACACTGAATGCTAATTAGCATACAAGTTAAATATATTCACGCATATTGTGTGTGTGTATATTTTAAAACGCGCCTCAAGAAGGAAATATTTTTTTACGTGAAATGAAAAACAGGTGATAAAGTCCAATACCCCCTCTTTTTCCGTTTTAATTAGGGTGGCTCGTTTAGGATATAAAGCCAGGCACTAGCTACTGTAAATCATAAGCAGTTTTCGATTTGAGAAAAGGCTTTGCTACCACAAATAATCAATCAAAATGAACTCCATGGTTAGTGAACATTGCATTAATTAAGTGTATTAAATTATTTCTTGGTCGTTTAAAAATTCAGTGCTAAAATGTATATTGATTTGAAATTAACAAGTGAAATAGTGTTATGTTTATTACGATCTAATATAATCAAACTTCTTATTGCATTCCGTTAACAATTGGGAAGGAATTCTGCAACAATTAATAATTGTTTCCACACTGTGTTCTCTCGCAAAAATACGAAAACATTTTGCTGATATGTATTTTAAAAGTGTTAAATATTTTGTTAAAAAGTAAAGAATATACACCAAATATGTAGTAAATTTATATTTGCATTAGATAACATCAATCTCAAAAATCGTAAATTTGTAAGCAAAATATTTTTAAAGTTTTATACATATTTAGATACTCTTAAAAGACTTTTTACTACAAGATAAAACGAAAATTTATTGATATATAAATAATATATATAAAGCGTGTTAAATCGTACAGAAATATCGATTTGGAAAATAAAGATGAAGACTGACGAGTAATAACTAAGAATCTCATTACAAAAGTACTATTTAAATTTTCTATGAGTTGCTCAACCTTTTTTTTGTCGAAGAAAGTAGTAATAGAAGGATAGAGCTTAAAGAGACATCTGTAACCGTAGCGTTGACAACGAAGTTGAACACTGCAATACGGACCAGCGGAAAGTTATTTTATTAAATAATATTTAAAAAACAATGGAATTGTCATTCTGGATCCATAGATTAGCTAAATTAAATCTTTATACGTTATTAAACATGTCAATTTATGTCGTTCTCACATATTCTATTGAAGAGCGTCATTTGAAAATAAGCATCAGACAAAAACTAAAATATTCTGTTATACTTTCAGTACGCCGCAGCATTCCTGTGCTTGGCCGCTTTCGCGTCAGCACACTGGACCGGTCATGAAGATGGTCAATGGAAAGGAGAAGGACTCGCTGAATCCCAAGACCATGGCAACTGGAACGGAGACTACCTCGGTGGACACTACGGAGGCGTCTACAGTCACGGACATGGCGATGATGGTCAATGGAGAGGAGAAGGTTTGGCTGAATCTCAAGATAACGGAGCATGGGGATATGCTGGATATGCCGGTCACTACGGAGGCGCTTATGCCCATGAAGGTTATGCCCATGCCGGATATGCTCATGCTGGATTAGCTCACGCTGGATTAGCTCACGCTGGATTAGCTCATACTGGATACGGATATGGTGGAGCTTACGCTCACGGAGCCGCTCCTTTGGGACATGACGGTCGCGTCGTAGACACCCCTGAAGTCGCTCACGCCAAATCAGCTCACTTCGCCGCCGTTGCCGCCGCGTCCAACGGAGGATATGCTCATGGAGCTTACGCCGCCTATGCCCCAGCCGCTGCTTACGGAGCTCACGTTCCCCAAGTCCCCCATGATACCCCCGAAGTAGCCCACGCTAAGGCCGCCCACTTCGCAGCTGTCGCCGCCGCTACCCACGGAGCCGGTCATTATGGCGCACACGCTCATGGAGGCTGGTAATTAACTACCCCAAGCTTCAGAGATCGGGCTTAATTCGACCACTGCCCTTGTCCCAAAATACGACTGATATTAGTTTTATATTAGCTTAACACTTTTTGTGTTCAATTAATATATTATCATTTTCATCAAACGAATAATTTCTCTCTTCACACTTTCACTACTTATATGCGTTGTATATATTATATTTATTTTAATGTATCGCAATATTCATATAATTTTTAATTCTGTATATAAAATGTAAAAAGATATCAATAAAGCAAATCGAAAAAGATCGCAAAAATAATCACTGCCTTTGAATACACCCTCTTTTTAAATATGCATTTTTTGAAGTGTTAATTTAGGTTCTTTTGTTACATTAAAACTGTTTCAACTACAATAATTATTCAACTGAAAGTATAAGGTTTGTATAAGTCTACAAAAAGTTTTGACAGATTTGTAACCAAATGGTCAACGTGCGCTTTTAGACTTTCGTGGTCGTCGCGTGTTGAGTCCACGGGTTTGAATCACACTCGATCAATTAATAATGAAGGCACACTTTAATACCGTGATTTACCTTTCAGTATATTTGTGAATTTGTATTCTTAAGCATAGATATGTGTGATATTGATGATTACACTTCTTTCTTTACCAAACAACAAGCAATTCTTTCGAAAACAACTTCTATTGATGTGCTCCATTAGGTATTTATATTCTGCACACTGGTAAAGAAGATGGTTGAAAAAAATGACATTCTTTTTCAATCTAGTAGTAAAATACCATTAAGCAAGAGTACTACTAGTTGATGCTTTTGGAAGAAATATTCTGTCTCTTCACCAGCCACTCTTCTACTCGACAAGTGAATAAAATTGAGTCAAGATTGTCAATATAAGAGTATACGCTTTATATTTAACGTTGTTTTTTTTATTATACTGTAGACCAGCACATACGGGCACGTGGTGCAATAACTCTTCTTTTGAAGAGGATCAACACGGATATTGAATACTGACGCCGCCTCTGTCGCAAAATATACCCTTAAATCACACTTATCGTTTATTTGTATATATGCTATATATGCCTGGCAGACTAGATGGACTACATCCACCGAAGGGCGCCAAACATATATATTCTTCCCGGACGTGACCTGGAGACACGAGTTATAGTGTCTACACTTAAACATATGGAAGAAGTACAAATGAATTGTGTTTTATTTTTGAAAATATAATGCTTTTCCACCAAGAATTGACAGTTAACACCTTTAAGAGTGATAAATAAGACTAAATGTCTAACGAAAAATGTTTCTATGCTGTTATCTTCTCAGATGTTTTATTAAAAAAATAAAATAAAACACAATTTGTTTGTACTACAAATTTATAATGATCAAGACCGGTTTCGCTCATCGCGAGCATTATCAACTGATGTCAACTGTATTAGTGTTCCGGTGCCTTGTCATAGAGGTTACGTATTTTACAAGTTATTTGATTGAAACGATTGTTTTAAATTAGTTATATAGAATTTACACATGATGAATCTTATATTTTAAATAAATCTATATATATCGACTGTGAAAGGGAAAAAGGACGTAACCCACACTCAAAAATTATTGCATATAGCCCACACAAAACTTCTATTAAATTGTATACATTGTGATTATCGAAAAAAATATTTTCAAAAGACGGATGGATATGTCCTTTTGCCTTTCTACAGTTGATATATTATACATAAATATGATGTATTAACACGTTTTGTGTGAGCTATACACTATATTTTTTGTGTGGGTTACATGTCGGCGTCCGTGGCGCAGTTGGTAGTGTCGCTGGCTACGGTTACGGATGTCTCGGGTTCGATTCCCGGTGCGGACGGTTTTCATAGATTGATCTTTCAATCGATTTATGGATTTCTGTTCGTAGTCTGAGTCCTCCCTCCTACCCATTCCATCCTCACGGGGCATTAGCTAACCACTAGTTCTCTCATAGCCCTATCCTTATATCCCTACTCTCTTTGAAAAAAAAAAGAGGTTGAGCAACTGAGTAACAAGCAGTTCTCGTAGAAAAAGTCTGTTAAGATACCTCCATTAGGAGACCATATGCTCCACATTGGGAGCGGACATGGAAAAAAAAATCATCATTTTTCCTTTCCACAGTCGATATACTTACAAATGCTAATGTAACGAGATACTGAGCGTGTCAACGTAAAAAAACACGGTCTAAATTGGTCAAGTGCAAGCTCGAGTTGTATAAACGTTTTGTAAAAATATTGAAAAAAATTCAAAATAATTTTAATCTGAAATGTTTTGAATAAAGTTTTATCCCCACTGCATAAATTAAAATTTGTTTATCTGAAAAGTTTTTTTGTCAGTTTTTGAATAATGTGTTTTACGACAAGCAATGCATTGATTTCTACAAGGATTTAAAAATATTTTTGACAGCTATTGAAACATCACGCAATTTGCTAAGTTGGAATTTTCTTCGCTTAAATTATACTACTGTGTAAATATTACCCAGTTTCGCTTGGAATAAACCACGTGAATTTATCCACATTGCAGTTATTATCGCGTTATTTTGTTGAAAGTCAAAAGTTGAAAATATCACCGTGTAATACGAGTTAGAATCTCTGTCCTTAAACACACAATACGCGGCGAGCGCGAACACGCGGTCCTGTTCGACGTCAATCGACGCTTCGATACCCACGTGGTTGCGTCACTTATTATGCGCCGACGACAGGTTGGAGATCTTGGATGCCAGGACACTTCAATGAGACAGTCTATTATTTTCGCTCACTCGCATTTATTTGTTGTAGAATTTAGGCTTGGAACACATTACAAACTTTATTACACAAAATGTTACTCCAAACAGTTGGTATTTTTACGACGATTTCTCCTTTACTACGGAGAGGAACAATAGATCCAGGGGGTTTTTGGGAGACAAACAACACACTTGCTAATAGGGTACTAACAACCGCAGATTCCGTCGACTGGAATTTTGAAATCTCGGCACCCGGCCGAAATTTCGAGCGTCGCCACCGCGAGCTCTTTCTTTGGATCACGAATTCACTCTGTTCCCAAATATCTGTTATAAAAATCTCTTTACTAACCCCCACCCCTGACTATCCAGCGTATACCGATATTGGCCGCTGCTAGTCTGAACTCGGGTTTTAAATCCAAAATGGCGTTGACACATTCTTCGAAAAACAACGGACCAGGTATAAGACTTCAATACAGCGAGGCAAAATTTGAAACTTAAAATTATCCAAGGGAAGATGAATTTAAAACTTTTACTAATTATTACGATTTTACTCTTATTACTAAATCTTCTCAGTGCTGTGTTAAAACATGACATATTATGATATTTGCATTAAATAGGACGAGTCTGTAGACGGCTTTTGAATGGCTTGAAGACACCCTGTTTGCCCCGTAAGTACGAGTTGGTGTCACGTGATATCAATTAATATAAATGTCAAAGGCTTAAAATTGAAAATTGAAAGCATATTTGACCTAAAAATATTAGCCAGAATGACACGATGCAGATTTAACTTCGCTGCTGTACACCGTTTGGAAGGAATTCTTGTGACAGACAAACAGATTGACAGAAAGGTTTATACGTGTATTTTCTGTTTTATAGTGGAGATATACAGTCGATTCCGATTAATTGGGGACACCTCGTGTCGAAAAATTTTGTCACAAAAAAGCGGCCGGCTCTAATATAAAAAAGTATAATCTGTGTATTTAATCATTGAAAAAATATTCAAATTATAGTACATAGCAAGTATGTAATTATTCAGTGTAAGTAAGAATATTTAAAACAAAGTAATCAATAATACTAAAAAAATATAAATACGTGTACAATTAAAATATTTTATTTCTTCATGGATTTGTCAAGTGTAGTCTGTCTCTTGTTTTTGTAGGATTCCAATTGTTTGCAATCAGCATAGGTATTCAATGGGAGTGTTGAGCTCCCCCCATTGCCTTCTTGCATAATATATCGCTGTAACCCGGCTACATTGTTTCTTCTATCTCAGGAGTTCATGGTTAGTTACACGAATAAGGGGATATTCATTATAACTGTCGTCATATTCACTTAATGTTTGATATAATGAATTCATAGAATTAAAGTGGACTCGACTTTATATGTCTTATGAAGGGTTTGATTTTATATATGCATATCTCAAAAATAATTTATGAACAATTAAAATGTTTTATAATTTAGGTTTTTAAAAACGGTTTTAATGGTTTTGTAATAAATAAACGACAAATTATATTTTTTCGATTTATTTCGATTTGCTTTCACAATAATGCTTTCTAATATAATACATACATATATACATACATACAATCGGTGGAGAAGAGTAATACACTCACCATCATATCACAGTAAAGTGATATTCAAATAAGAGAAATATATAATAAAAAATAAAACAAAATAATAATAAGATTTGGTTACCTGATATAAAATAAAAATATGAGAACAAAAAATATACAAATGAATTTTTTAAAACGTTACAAGAGCGTTTTATATCACAAGAGGTTCAAAGTACAAATGGCAATGATGGTCTTTTAGGCCAAGCTCTGAAGCTTGGAGTAATTAATTACCAGCCTCCATGAGCGTGTGCGCCATAATGTCCAGCTCCGTGAGAAGCGGCGGCGACAGCGGCGAAGTGAGCGGCCTTAGCGTGGGCTACTTCGGGGGTATCTTGGGGAACTTGGGGAACATGAGCTCCATAAGCGGCGGCTGGGCCGTAAGCACCATAGGCGGCGACTGGGGCATAGGCGGCGTAAGCTCCGTTTCCGTATCCTCCATAAGCGGCAGCTGGGGCTCCGTGAGAAGCGGCGGCGACGGCGGCGAAGTGGGCGGACTTAGCGTGGGCGACTTCAGGTGTGTCTACGACGCGACCGTCATGTCCCAAAGGAGCGGCTCCATGAGCGTAAGCGCCTCCGTAGCTTCCGGCGTATCCGGCGTATCCAGCATATCCAGCGCTGCTTCCGTATGATCCATGGTCTTGAGATTCGGCCAAACCTTCTCCTTTCCATTGACCATCATCACCATGTCCCTGGCTGTAGACTCCTCCGTAGTGAGCTCCCAAGTAGTTTCCGTTCCATTCTCCATGATCCTGGGATTCGGCGAGTCCTTCTCCTTTCCATTGGCCATCTTCATGACCGGACCAGTTTGCTGACGCAAATGCGGCCAAGCACAGGAATGCGGCGACGTACTATTGAACAAAAGAAATTGATCAATACAAACTCGCTTAAAAATTTTATGTTCAATGTTGAACTCGTAAAAAACTTTTTAATGATAATTTAATTTGATATTTTTTTAATGCGAACATAATAATAGAGTGCACCATATTATTTATTACTAAACCACCTTGAACGATTATGTACCGGTCGGGTGTCTGCCGCTCGTAATATTAGGTTACACTATAAAATTTTGCGATTCTATTTGTAAAATGTATATTGAAAAGGAATTTCTGCAAATTTACCATTTAATCGTAAAAAAACGTAATTTCACATTAAACAAAAAGTTGTCTCAACAATACATAATATTTATTTAAAATTTCCTTTGGAAAAAGAAAATTTTTTTTTTTATTAAAATAATTATGCATTTCAGAACATTATAAATACAAAGATTCAATCGACAAAATTATACGACATTTAATAATATCTTGGCAAATAAAGTTAAGAATATACATTAAAAGAACTTGCAATATTGTGTTTTAATCTGAAGATTAATTGATTTGAATTAACAAAGATACTTTACAATAATACTTGATTGGGATAATTTCTTAAAAATAAATGAATGCTAGACTTGATTTTTTTATTTTTGAATCAAATTATTTTATATTGTAAAATTGAAAGCCAATAGCCCATTTGAATTTTCTGGTATATGAAATTAAATGATCTTGCTCTAAGATTAGATTTAAAAGCATTAAAAGTTATTAATACTGGTATATGCACACTTAAAATAACCATTGCTTTAAGTTAATGATTTTAGTAGAAATATGGTTTATAAATAGATAAAATTGACTAAAAATTATGTCTCCGTTTGTTTGTTATGTTTAATTTTATTAATAATGTGTTATTGCTTATTGCTGAAATTAATAAATAAATAAACATATTATGTTATAAGAGATGTCGATTTAAAAAATATTTACAATTTTAAATGAATATAAAATATAGCAAGTCACATAGGACGTCATCAAAAAATGAATTATTATCGGTATACTGACCATGGAGTTCATTTTGAGAGTTGTTTTGATTTATTACTGTGAAGCAAAAAGATGTGAAGCCTTTTCGACAGAAAACTGCTTATGATTAGAATTCTATTCTGGCAGGCTTTATATCCAAAATGAGCCACCCCATTAACTAAAAGAGAGAGGGAGTTTAACAATACTTGTAGTAGGTTTACTCAGTAATAACGATTACCTTCATTAACCACAGTGTTTAGATATGAAGCAACCTGTAAGGTATTCGTGTATTGGATGTAGTTGGTATCGGTTATGCAATATAGAAAAAACGGATATACATAATTTCTACTTATAAATATTTTGCTGGCTTACAAAACAAGCTTTTCATCACAAATACTGTTAATGATTGTATGATCTATTTATAAATTCTGTGATTAGTGCTGTTTTTTGGTTTATTTATTGTAAATATAATGTGACATGGTCACTTTTGTAGTTGTACAACTCTCACATAAGAAAATACCATAAATGGATTAAGTACGGTCTATGAATTATGTTTGTTCTAAGGACGTACCATTTTATATACAATGGCGACTCATCGTATTCATATTTTGCATAAATTATCAGTTTCCATGATTCCCTAGTGTGATAATTTGACGTTTTCATATTTATAATTAAATATCTTACAGAACTGCATTGTTTTTAGCGGGGTTTAGTAATTTTTCGTATGCAAAAAGAGGTGCATGTTTTAAAACATTTTTAACTTTATGTTAAACTTTTGATACAAACGAAATGTAATAAATTTAAAATTCATAAAACACAAATACTCAATGGCTTAGAAATGACACCTGGGTTAATTTATATGACTTTTAAGGTGTTTTTGAAAATTTTATTTATTTTCGTTCTCGTTCTGGCTTAAAGTATTTATTTAAAATAGTCCGATTTTGAGTTACATATTAACTTCGAAAGGGTTTTTTCAAACTATATCAATTGTTGGCCAAACAAAGTTTTTTATCATACAAATTGCCGAAACAAAGAACTTTATGAAACGAATTATTCCAGCGCGTGGGCAAGACACGAAACCGAAAGTATAAAAATATTCACCGTCTTGTAATAATCATTACTGGAGATGAATGGAAGTGAGGTTAAGAATTTTCCAATTTATTTCACTTAAATTTACTATTATGATATTAATGAATAGAAATCGTTACTTTTTCGTATTTTGAGGATGAATTAATAGTGTAATGTTGGAAAAAATGTGTTCTGAGTTTTATTGAGTTTTAGATTCAACAGACATACCGAAATTTGATTTACACTAATTTAATAACCTAACTAGCTAATTAATGACCTAGGTAATCTAGGTTTAGAGCTTGATTATTAAAATATTGATAAACACTCAACATTTCGGGAGCGATCATTTTGAATGAATAAGTATTTTAAGTAAAATGTTGATTGAATTTGCGTTCTCTTGATGAAACTCCATTGTTAGAAGATAAAAATTGCGAAGTATTTAGTTGCGCAGGAGTTATGTCGTACCCTTTCAACATCACGCCATCTTCAAAACAATACTTAATATCAATATTCGGATTAATTTTATGATTTCAATAGAAAGTAAAATGGAAAAATGTATATCTTTTTTACGTTATTCTAATAGTATGTATTTTTTTAACAAAAATCTTTGAAAGATGGTGTGTTGTTCAAAGAGTATTAAATAATTCTTGTTCAGCTAAATATTTTAATTGTAAAATATTATGAATTATTATTGTTAACCAAGATACTGGAATTTTTTCATATTTTTTAATCAACTCATAAAGAAAATACATCAAAAACTTTTTGTTCTTTCATTTCAGATGTTGAATTTAAAAATAATGAATATTTGATATTGACCTTGTCAAGGTTTGAGTTTCTAACGTTTTGGACGCTAGGTGGTGTTGTTACTGTCAGGCTGCGTAAGCCGACATGAATGAATGAAATCTATTATGTTTTACTTAGCATTGTAGGACACGCTTTGAATTTGCACATAAAACAGTGTCAGTATGGACACATCGTTACAGAAACGCAGAAAGATTCCTTGGATGAAGTGATGCATGCATAATAATCGGCATACATTATAGTATCGCGTAGTAACCTGACCATAGTATAGTTGATTGGGCAAGTGCTTTATCTATTCCTTGCATTTTTATATTTTTATATTTTTTTCCATGTCCGCTCCCAATGTGGAGCATATAGTCTCCTAATGGAGGTATCTTAACAGAATTTTTCTACGAAAACTGCTTGTTACTCAATTGCTCAACTTCTCTTTTATCGAAGAGAGTAGGGATAGAAGGATAGGGCTAGGGCATGACTAGTGGTTAGCTAATCGCTATTGCTACGCCCCGTGAGGATGGGATGGGTGGAAAGGAGCCTCAGGGAGAAATCACCCAGCCTCTCTTTTTTAGAGAGGGCAAGGATAAAAGGGTGTGGCTCACCCCCCCCCCCCCCAACCCTTCTGCTTTCTCATCCGTTAGTTTTGTATTGCATTATCCAGTGGCGTCGCAACAGAAGGCATATCTACAGTTTGTCCTCGTAACTGGGAATGTCTTAAAAGTAACTGCAAAAGACTTTCATTTGGGTGGCATACGCTTAAGTGTGCAGAAAATTAATCCCTATAGATTAGATAAACGAAAAACTTGAGGTCTGCTCGTCGTTTATTAATTTCTTAAAAGCCTGGTAATTTTCCTTATTTGTCACCAAAATCTGCGTTGCCTGACGATCCAATGGACTTCTGCAGTTACTTCCTCTCCTCATACATTAAACAAACTCCCATAGAATATGTCCAACTTCTTAATAAAACTACATTTGCATGTTTCCCCAAGAGTTTGGCATCGAAACCATCGTGTCCAGTAATGAATTGGGTGAGGTTAATAAAGGAATAGTCGTAAACTAATCGCTCTCTAAATTTGACCTACTGAAACCAAATCGAACGAACACCAAATAACATTGAATACTCAACGACACCCACTGAAATATAAACATTTACAATGTATGATTACAAATATTAAGAATAAATCCTGCAAGTGCTTCAAAGCATCGGGTGGTTACTAATAAGTATATTTATTATAGCACGATGTCTTCTCAATAAAATTGTTATTACTTCTGTTGAAATGATTCATGTCCGTAGAAAATTCGGATTATATGGAATCCTAATAAAGCTTGTCTCAACAGAAGTGTTTTCACATTTAAAATGTTAACTGTCAATTCTTGGCGGAAAGACATTATATTAAAAAAAATACAATTCATTTGTACTACTTCCAAATATTTATAATGATCAGGACGGTTAATATCTCTTGTTATACAAGAGATATTAGAAATAACAGATTTAAACTTTTGCCTTATTCAAATTTATTGAATGAGCAAACCGTCTTTGCATCTTCTCCTTTGTTATATCCGATTGATTAATTTGTATTATACCTGTAATGTTATTTTTAACTTTGAAGAATTGATTATATCTCTTTAATTTTTGTGTTTCAGAAATATAAGAATTTAATGGATACTCATAACTGCTCTGCTTTCTCCACTTAAGATGGCTGTTTATTGTTAATATTAATTATATACTTAATATTTGATTGTTTGGTTTACTAATTTTTTTTTCTTATAATTTTCCTGATTCACTATTGCTTATTGCATTAGTAATGTCATTAAAAATATTTGCTCAGCTAATGGACTTTTAATGTAGCTATATTTGGGATTTCAGGTTCATTTTAATTGTGGACTCTATTGTTTGATGTATGTATAATTTGTTTGCTAATCAGTATTTTCTTGTCTTAGTTCATGAACCATCAGTTTTATATACCTTCGTTTTTACATTCAATTTTATATAAATAAGCCTGTTATGTTTGTATTTTTATCAGTTGATAATGCTCGTGATGAGTGAAACAGGTCCTAATCAGTTTTTCTATGAGAACTGCTGGTTACTTACTTTCTCAACTTTTTCGAAGACAGTAGAGTTAAAAGTATTGGGCTATGACAGAACTAGTAGTGAGACAATTGCTCTAGCTACGATTCGTGCTAAGGATCAGATGGGTGAGAGGGATCGATTTATAGACATTCAATTTATGAAATTGTTCGTTCTAAACCCGTAAGCAACGCAAGAGAAGCCAACGACGTTGAACACTCGACCACGAACCCGGCTAGGAGTTGAAATAGTTCAAAAAATCTGTATGACACCATCACATATATCCTGTTAAAATCTGTCTCAATTGAGTGAGTTATTTCCTCTCTCGTGAAAAAGAAGCTATTAACCTTGTCTGTACGAATTAAAAAAAATACGAGCAATGACTTGTTGAAAAAAATATAATAGTGATCGATTTTATTGTTACGAAATTCTTACGCATACCTGCTATTACTTGAGATCTGTTTCGTATTAGACACGTCATGACATGAAAAACGAATTAAAAGCCTTCGTATTACATACATTATTAGAGTATATGTTTATATTATATTATAAATTATTGTTTGTATGTACCCGTATATGATGTAGAGATAGAAAAAGGTTGTACTTGGTAGTGTAGGTTTTTTCCGGGTCTTTTTTTAGTTTACCCAACAATTTAGACAGTGGTTATTCAGCCTGTCATAGCATATTAAAGAAAACAACATTTCTTTAATTTTTTACTTATCGATTTATAATCGTTACACATATATCTTTAAGTGCAGGGATAGCAAAAAGAATATGATTTAAATTTAAGTTATTGAGATTTTATACACTTCCATATATTTTGTCACTAACGACACGGGTTTCGCCTTTCGGCATCTTCAGGAATTCGAGCTCACGAATGAACTCGAACTGACTCCATATATTTTATCACTAACGACCCGGGTTTCGACTTTCGGCACCTTCAGGCATTCGAGCACACGAATGAGTCAGTCGAACGAGTCAGTTCAAGTTCATTCGTGCGCTCAAATGCCTAATTGATATTGAAATTCCATCAAGCACCCTCAGTCTATGTCTTAAATTGAATATGATTTATGTGTCTAACATATGGTAATGTTAATTTTGACGTTTTCCCGTGCCATTTATTATATTATGTCCAGTGTATTTAAATATTACAGATAAGTACATATAATAATTGTCAACGTCGTTGGCTTTGGTTACGGATCCCATTGGTTTGAATCCCAGCACAGACAGTTAAGTTAAGTGTAAGTGATGTTTGTTTGAAGGCGTGGATGTTTGTGATGTATAAAATTCGCTCTCACCCATCTAATTAATATTAATTAGTGATTACCTAAACATTAGTCCTATCCTAGCCATATCTTTCTATCCCTACTATCATTTAAAATACAAGAAAGG
>JAGVSL010000229.1:0-82395 GCA_022494535.1 Himalopsyche phryganea
TCGTATGCAGCTGACAGTTTTGAGAGTGCTTCAGGCCTGCGTAGGCAGTGCTGCGCACCTGGTCATCGCAGTCTAATGGCATGCGGGTGCACTGTGTGTACGCCAGGGTAACCAGTTAGCTTCGCAGGGTGACGAGCTTGAGGATCGCCTGCAGCTATATGGAATAACTTACATACTAAAATGACACAGTGCAAAAATGGCGCAAACGCACCACCTGCAAGGCGCACGGTGAGAGCGAGTAGCTAACATATGTCTTACGATTCGCTTATATACAAGGTCTTACAAGCATATCTTATCATAGAGTTTCGCTTCGAGACGAGCGCACACAGCGTCATGTAACAACAATGCGAAATCGTATGCAGCTATTACCCTTATATACAAAGTGAAGCATATCTTATCATAGAGTTTCGCTTCGAACGAGTCGCTTTACAAGGTCGTAAAAAGCATCGTATCATAGTATCGTTTGAGAGTGCTTTACGGCGTCTAGAACAATGCGAATCGCACCTGGTCATGCACTCTTAGAGTGCAGGCTGCGGTAGCACTGCTACGCCAGGTACCAGTTACTTCGCAGGGGACGACCTTGAGGATCGCCCGGGTATGGAATAACTTGCATACAACCTGAGACGCCGCACAAATGGGCAAACCCAACTGCAAGGCAACAGTGAAGATGGTAGCCAAAACATATCTGACGATTCGCTTATAACAAGTGTCTAATTCAGCATATCACTAGTTTCGCTAGGGCTGAGAGCAGTCACAGCGTCATAACAATGCGAAATCGGCACACAGCCGATGAACTTGAGAGTCGTTTAGGCCTGCGTGACGCTACGCACCTGGTCAAGGCACTACGCGCCCTGGTCATCGCACTCAAGTGAAGTGCTTCAGGCGTGCGAAGGCACTGCTGCGCACCTGGTCATCGCACTCTAAGTGCAGGCGGGTGCACTGCGTGTACGCCAGGGTTATCAGTTAGCTTCGCAGGGTGACAACCTTGAGGATCGCCCGCAGCTGTATGGAATAACGCAACATACTAAATGACACAGTGCGAAAATGGCACCAAAACGCACCACCTGCAAGGCCCACAGTGAGAGCGCGAGTAGCTAGCTATATATGTCTGAAGATTCACTTTTTGCGCAGGGGTGAAACAGCAGATCACATCATAGAGATTCGCTTCGAGACGAGCGCACACAGCGCGATGTAACAATGCGAAATCGTATACAGCTAAGCAGTTTTGAGAGTGCTTTAGGCCTGCGTAGGCACTGCTGCGCACCTGGTCGCACTCTAAGTGCAGGCGGTGCACTGCTTGTACGCCAGGGTTATCAGTTAGCTTCGCAGGGTGACAACCTTGAGGATCGCCCACAGCTGTATGGAATAACTTACATACTAAATGACAGTGCGCAAAAAATGGCGCCAAAACGCACCACCTGCAAGGCGCACAGTGAGAGCGAGTAGCTAGCTATATGTCTGACGATTCGCTTTTATACAAAGGTTTAACAGCATATCTTATCATAGAGTTTCGCTTCGAGACGAGCGCACACAGCGTCATAAAACAATGCGAAATCGTATTCAGCTAAGCAGTTTTGAGAGTGCTTTAGGCCTGCGTAGGCACTGCTGCGCACCTGGTCATCGCACTCTAAAGCAGGCGGGTGCACAGCGTGTACGCCAGGGTTACCAGTTAGCTTCGCAGGGTGACGACCTTGAGGATCGCCCGCAGCTGTATGGAATTACTTACATACTAAAATGACACAGTGCGAAAATTGCGCCAAAACGCACCACCTGCAAGGCGCACAGTGAGAGCGAGTAGCTTTATATATATATGTGACGATTCGCTTTTATACAAAGGTCTAACAGCATATCTTATCATAGAGTTTCGCTTCGAGACGAGCGCACACAGCGTCATAAAACAATGCGAAATCGTATGCAGCTTAGCAGTTTTGAGAGTGCTTTATGCCTGCGAAGGCACTGCTGCGCACCTGGTCATCGCACTCTTAAAAGCAGGCGACGGGTGCACTGCGTGTACGCCAGGGTTACCAGTAAGCTTCTGCAGGGTGACGACCTTGAGGATCGCCCGCAGCTGTATGGAATAACTTACATACTAAATGACAGTGCGAAAATTGCGCAAAACGCACCACCTGCAAGGCGCACAGTGAGAGCGAGTAGCTTGCGCATATATATCTGACGATTCGCTTTTATACAAAGGTCTAACAGCATATCTTATCATAGAGTTTCGCTGCGAGACGAGCGCACACAGCGTCACAAAAACAATGCGAAATCGTATGCAGCTTAGCAGTTTTGAGAGTGCTTTAGGCCTGCAAGCACTGCTGCGCACCTGGTCATCGCAACTCGTAAAGCAGGCGGGCACTGCTTTATATGTCTGAGGTACGCCAAAGGTCTTACCAGTTAGAGTTTCGCAGGGTGACGACCAGCGTCATAAAACAATGAGGATCGCCCGCAGCAGTTGTATGGAATTACTTACATACTAAAATGACAGTGCGAAAATTGCGCCAAAACGCACCACCTGCTTCGCAGGGCACAGTGAGAGCTATATGAGTAGCAAGCTATATATATCTGACGATTCGCTTTATACGAGTACAAAGGTTAATAGCACGATTCGCTTTTTATCATAGAGTATCTTCATAGAGTTTCGCTTCGTAGCAGTTTTGAGAGTGCTTTAGGCCTGCGTAGGCACTGCTGCGCACCTGGTCATCGCACTCTTAAAGCAGGCGGGTGCACTGCGTGTACGCCAGGGTTACCAGTAAGCTTCGCAGGGTGACGACCTTGAGGATCGCCCGCAGCTGTATGGAATTACTTACATACTAAAATGACACAGTGCGAAAATTGCGCCAAACGCACCACCTGCAAGGCGCACAGTGAGAGCGAGTAGCAAGCTATATATATCTGACGATTCGCTTTTATACAAAGGTCTAACAGCATATCTTATCATAGAGTTTCGCTTCGAGACGAGCGCACACAGCGTCATAAAACAATGCGAAATCGTATGCAGCTAAGCAGTTTTGAGAGTGCTTTAGGCCTGCGTAGGCACTGCTGCGCACCTGGTCATCGCACTCGTAGTGCAGGCGGGCACTGCGTGTACGCCAGGGTAACCAGTTAGCTTCGCAGGGTGACGACCTTGAGGATCGCCCGCAGCTGTATGGAATAACTTACATACTAAAATGACACAGTGCAAAAATGGCGCCAAAACGCACCACCTGCAAGGCGCACAGTGAGAGCGAGTAGCTAGCTATATATATCTGACGATTCGCTTTTATACAAAGGTCTAACAGCATATCTTATCATAGAGTTTCGCTTCGAGACGAGCGCACACAGCGTCATAAAACAATGCGAAATCGTATGCAGCTAAGCAGTTTTGAGAGTGCTTTAGGCCTGCGTAGGCACTGCTGCGCACCTGGTCATCGCACTCTAAGTGCAGGCGGGTGCACTGCGTGTACGCCAGGGTTATCCAGTTAGCTTCGCAGGGTGACAACCTTGAGGATCGCCCGCAGCTGTATGGAATAACTTACATACTAAAATGACACAGTGCGAAAATGGCACCAAAACGCACCACCTGCAAGGCGCAAAGTGAGAGCGAGTAGCAAGCTATATATGTCTGAAGATTCACTTTGCGCAGGGGTGAAACAGCAGATCACATCATAGAGTTTCGCTTCGAGACGAGCGCACACAGCGCCATAAAACAATGCGAAATCGTATGCAGCTAAGACAGTTTTGAGAGTGCTTCAGGCCTGCGTAGGCACTGCTGCGCACCTGGTCATCGCACTCTTAGTGCAGGCGGGGCACTGCGTGTACGCCAGGGTTACCAGTAAGCTTCGCAGGGTGACGACCTTGAGGATCGCCCGCAGCTGTATGGAATAACTTACATACTAAAATGACACAGTGCGAAAATTGCGCCAAAACGCACCACCTGCAAGGCGCACAGTGAGAGCGAGTAGCTAGCTATATATATCTGACGATTCGCTTTTTATACAAAGGTTTAACAGCATATCTTATCATAGAGTTTCGCTTCGAGACGAGCGCACACAGCGTCATAAAACAATGCGAAATCGTATGCAGCTAAGCAGTTTTGAGAGTGCTTTAGGCCTGCGTAGGCACTGCTGCGCACCTGGTCATCGCACTCTGCGCACCTGGTGCAGGCGGGTGCACTGCGTGTACGCCAGGGTTACCAGTTAGCTTCGCAGGGTGACGACCTTGAGGATCGCCCGCAGCTGTATGGAATAACTTACATACTAAAATGACACAGTGCGAAAATGGCGCCAAAACGCACCACCTGCAAGGCGCACAGTGAGAGCGAGTAGCTAGCTATATATATCTGACGATTCGCTTTTATACAAAGGTCTAACAGCATATCTTATCATAGAGTTTCGCTTCGAGACGAGCGCACACAGCGTCATAAAACAATGCGAAATCGTATGCAGCTAAGCAGTTTTGAGAGTGCTTTAGGCCTGCGTAGGCACTGCTGCGCACCTGGTCATCGCACTCTTAGTGCAGGCGGGTGCACTGCGTGTACGCCAGGGTTACCAGTTAGCTTCGCAGGGTGACGACCTTGAGGATCGCCCGCAGCTGTATGGAATAACTTACATACTAAAATGACACAGTGCGAAAATGGCACCAAAACGCACCACCTGCAAGGCGCACAGTGAGAACGAGTAGCTAGCTATATATATCTGACGATTCGCTTTTATACAAAGGTCTAACAGCATATCTTATCATAGAGTTTCGCTTCGAGACGAGCGCACACAGCGTCATAAAACAATGCGAAATCGTATGCAGCTAAGCAGTTTTGAGAGTGCTTTAGGCCTGCGTAGGCACTGCTGCGCACCTGGTCATCGCACTCTTAAAGCAGGCGGGTGCACTGCGTGTACGCCAGGGTTACCAGTTAGCTTCGCAGGGTGACGACCTTGAGGATCGCCCGCAGCTGTATGGAATAACTTACATACTAAAATGACACAGTGCGAAAATTGCGCCAAAACGCACCACCTGCAAGGCGCACAGTGAGAGCGAGTAGCTAGCTATATGTCTGACGATTCGCTTTTATACAAAGGTCTAACAGCATATCTTATCATAGAGTTTCGCTTCGAGACGAGCGCACACAGCGTCATAAAACAATGCGAACTATATGGAATAACTTACATACTAAAATGACACAGTGCAAAAATGGCGCCAAAACGCACCACCTGCAAGGCGCACAGTGAGAGCGAGTAGCTAGCTTTATATGTCTGACGATTCGCTTTTATACAAAGGTCTAACAGCATATCTTATCATAGAGTTTCGCTTCGAGACGAGCGCACACAGCGTCATGTAACAATGCGAAATCGTATGCAGCTAAGCAGTTTTGAGAGTGCTTTAGGCCTGCGTAGGCACTGCTGCGCACCTGGTCATCGCACTCTAAGTGCAGGCGGGTGCACTGCGTGTACGCCAGGGTTACCAGTAAGCTTCGCAGGGTGACGACCTTGAGGATCGCCCGCAGCTGTATGGAATAACTTACATACTAAAATGACACAGTGCGAAAATTGCGCCAAAACGCACCACCTGCAAGGCGCACAGTGAGCGCGAGTAGCTAGCTATATATCTGACGATTCGCTTTTATACAAAGGTTTAACAGCATATCTTATCATAGAGTTTCGCTTCGAGACGAGCGCACACAGCGTCATAAAACAATGCGAAATCGTATTCAGCTAAGCAGTTTTGAGAGTGCTTTAGGCCTGCGTAGGCACTGCTGCGCACCTGGTCATCGCACTCTAAGTGCAGGCGGGTGCACAGCGTGTACGCCAGGGTTACCAGTTAGCTTCGCAGGGTGACGACCTTGAGGATCGCCCGCAGCTGTATGGAATAACTTACATACTAAAATGACACAGTGCAAAAATGGCGCCAAAACACCACCACCTGCAAGGCGCACAGTGAGATTCGCTTTTATACAAAGTAGCTAGCTCTTAGAGATTTGCTTCGAGACGAGCGCACACAGCGCGATGTAATGCGAAATCGTATGCAGCTAAGCAGTTTTGACAGTGCTTCAGGCCTGCGTAGGCATTGCTGCGCACCTGGTCATCGCGCTCTTAGTGCAGGCGGGTGCACTGCGTGTACGCCAGGGTTACCAGTTAGCTTCGCAGGGTGACGACCTTGAGGATCGCCCGCAGCTGTATGGAATAACTTACATACTAAAATGACACAGTGCAAAAATGGCGCCAAAACGCACCACCTGTAAGGCGCACAGTGAGAGCGAGTAGCTAGCTATATATGTCTGACGATTCGCTTTTATACAAAGGTCTAACAGCATATCTTATCATAGAGTTTCGCTTCGAGACGAGCGCACACAGCGTCATAAAACAATGCGAAATCGTATGCAGCTAGACAGTTTTGAGAGTGCTTCAGGCCTGCGTAGGCAGTGCTGCGCACCTGGTCATCGCAGTCTAATGGCATGCGGGTGCACTGCGTGTACGCCAGGGTTACCAGTAAGCTTCGCAGGGTGACGACCTTGAGGATCGCCTGCAGCTGTATGGAATAACTTACATACTAAAATGACACAGTGCAAAAATGGCGCCAAAACGCACCACCTGCAAGGCGCACAGTGAGAGCGAGTAGCTAGCTATATATGTCTGACGATTCGCTTTTATACAAAGGTTAACAGCATATCTTATCATAGAGTTTCGCTTCGAGACAAGCGCACACAGCGTCATAAAACAATGCGAAATCTTATGCAGCTAAGCAGTTTTGAGAGTGCTTTAGGCCTGCGTAGGCACTGCTGCGCACCTGGTCATCGCACTCTAAGTGCAGGCGGGTGCACTGCGTGTACGCCAGGGTTATCAGTTAGCTTCGCAGGGTGACAACCTTGAGGATCGCCCGCAGCTGTATGGAATAACTTACAAAATAAAATGACACAGTGTGAAAATGGCACCAAAACGCACCACCTGCAAGGCGCACAGTGAGAGCGAGTAGCTAGCTATATATGTCTGAAGATTCACTTTTGCGCAGGGGTGAAACAGCAGATCACATCATAGAGTTTCGCTTCGAGACGAGCGCACACAGCGCCATGTAACAATGCGAAATCGTATGCAGCTAGACAGTTTTGAGAGTGCTTCAGGCCTGCGTAGGCTGTGCTGCGCACCTGGTAATCGCATCCCTCTTATGGCAGGCGGGTGCACTGCGTGTACGCTAGGGTTACCAGTAAGCTTCGCAGGGTGACGACCTTGAGGATCGCCCGCAGCTGTATGGAATAACTTACATACTAAAATGACACAGTGCGAAAATTGCGCCAAAACGCACCACCTGCAAGGCGCACAGTGAGAGCGAGTAGCTAGCTATATATATCTGACGATTCGCTTTTATACAAAGGTTTAACAGCATATCTTATCATAGAGTTTCGCTTCGAGACGAGCGCACACAGCGTCATAAAACAATGCGAAATCGTATTCAGCTAAGCAGTTTTGAGAGTCCTTAGGCCTGCGTAGGCACTGCTGCGCACCTGGTCATCGCACTCTAAGTGCAGGCGGGTGCACAGCGTGTACGCCAGGGTAACCAGTTAGCTTCGCAGGGTGACGACCTTGAGGATCGCCCGCAGCTGTATGGAATAACTTACATACTAAAATGACACAGTGCAAAAATGGCGCCAAAACGCACCACCTGCAAGGCGCACAGTGAGAGCGAGTAGCTAGCTATATATGTCTGACGATTCGCTTTTATACAAAGGTCTAACAGCATATCTTATCATAGGCTTTCGGCTTTCGAGACGAGCGCACACAGCGTCATAAAACAATGCGAAATCGTATGCAGCTAAGCAGTTTTGAGAGTGCTTTAGGCCTGCGAAGGCACTGCTGCGCACCTGGTCATCGCACTCTAAGTGCAGGCGGGTGCACTGCGTGTACGCCAGGGTTATCAGTTAGCTTCGCAGGGTGACAACCTTGAGGATCGCCCGCAGCTGTATGGAATAACTTACATACTAAAATGACACAGTGCGAAAATGGCACCAAAACGCACCACCTGCAAGGCGCAAAGTGAGAGCGAGTAGCTAGCTATATATGTCTGAAGATTCACTTTTGCGCAGGGGTGAAACAGCAGATCACATCATAAAGATTCGCTTCGAGACGAGCGCACACAGCGCGATGTAACAATGCGAAATCGTATGCAGCTAAGCAGTTTTGACAGTGCTTCAGGCGTGCGAAGGCACTGCTGCGCACCTGGTCATCGCACTCTAAGTGCAGGCGGGTGCACTGCGTGTACGCTAGGGTTATCAGTTAGCTTCGCAGGGTGACAACCTTGAGGATCGCCCGCAGCTGTATGGAATAACTTACATACTAAAATGACACAGTGCAAAAATGGCGCCAAAACGCACCACCTGCAAGGCGCACAGTGAGAGCGAGTAGCTAGCTTTATATGTCTGAGGATTCGCTTTTATACAAAGGTCTTACAGCATATCTTATCATAGAGTTTCGCTTCGAGACGAGCGCACACAGCGTCATAAAACAATGCGAAATCGTATCCAGCTCAGCAGTTTTTAGAGTGCTTTAGGCCTGCGTAGGCACTGCTGCGCACCTGGTCATCGCACTCTAAGTGCAGGCGGGTGCACTGCGTGAACGCCAGGGTTAATAGTTAGCTTCGCAGGGTGACGACCTTGAGGATCGCCCGCAGCTGTATGGAATAACTTACATACTAAAATGACACAGTGCAAAAATGGCGCCAAAACGCACCACCTGCAAGGCGCACAGTGAGAGCGAGTAGCTAGCTATATATGTCTGAAGATTCACTTTTGCGCAGGGGTGAAACAGCAGATCACATCATAAAGTTTCGCTTCGAGACGAGCGCACACAGCGTCATGTAACAATGCGAAATCGTATGCAGCTAAGCAGTTTTGAGAGTGCTTTAGGCCTGCGTAGGCACTGCTGCGCACCTGGTCATCGCACTCTTAAAGCAGGCGGGTGCACTGCGTGTACGCCAGGGTTACCAGTAAGCTTCGCAGGGTCACGACCTTGAGGATCGCCCGCAGCTGTATGGAATAACTTACATACTAAAATGACACAGTGCGAAAATTGCGCCAAAACGCACCACCTGCATGGCGCACAGTGAGAGCGAGTAGCTAGCTATATATATCTGACGATTCGCTTTTATACAAAGGTCTAACAGCATATCTTATCATAGAGTTTCGCTTCGAGACGAGCGCACACAGCGTCATAAAACAATGCGATATCGTATTCAGCTAAGCAGTTTTGAGAGTGCTTTAGGCCTGCGTAGGCACTGCTGCGCACCTGGTCATCGCACTCTTAGTGCAGGCGGGTGCACTGCGTGTACGCCAGGGTAACCAGTTAGCTTCGCAGGGTGACGACCTTGAGGATCGCCTGCAGCTATATGGAATAACTTACATACTAAAATGACACAGTGCAAAAATGGCGCCAAAACGCACCACCTGCAAGGCGCACAGTGAGAGCGAGTAGCTAGCTTTATATGTCTTACGATTCGCTTATATACAAAGGTCTTACAGCATATCTTATCATAGAGTTTCGCTTCGAGACGAGCGCACACAGCGTCATGTAACAATGCGAAATCGTATGCAGCTATGCAGTTTTGAGAGTGCTTTAGGCCTGCGTAGGCACTGCTGCGCACCTGGTCATCGCATTCTAAGTGCAGGCGGGTGCACTGCGTGTACGCCAGGGTTACCAGTAAGCTTCGCAGGGTGACGACCTTGAGGATCGCCCGCAGCTGTATGGAATAACTTACATACTAAAATGACACAGTGCGAAAATTGCGCCAAAACGCACCACCTGCAAGGCGCACAGTGAGCGCGAGTAGCTAGCTATATATATCTGACGATTCGCTTTTATGCAAAGGTTTAACAGCATATCTTATCATAGAGTTTCGCTTCGAGACGAGCGCACACAGCGTCATAAAACAATGCGAAATCGTATTCAGCTAAGCAGTTTTGAGAGTGCTTTAGGCCTGCGTAGGCACTGCTGCGCACCTGGTCATCGCACTCTAAGTGCAGGCGGGTGCACAGCGTGTACGCCAGGGTTACCAGTTAGCTTCGCAGGGTGACGACCTTGAGGATCGCCCGCAGCTGTATGGAATAACTTACATACTAAAATGACACAGTGCAAAAATGGCGCCAAAACGCACCACCTGCAAGGCGCACAGTGAGAGCGAGTAGCTAGCTCTATATGAGATTTGCTTCGAGACGAGCTAACAGCATCATCATAGAGTTTCGCTTCGAGACGAACAATGCAGAAATCATAAAACAATGCGAAATCGTATGCAGCTTATTTTGAGTGTGCTTCAGGCCTGCGTAGGCATTGCTGCGCACCTGGTCATCGCGCTCTTAGTGCAGGCGGGTGCACTGCGTGTACGCCAGGGTTACCAGTTAGCTTCGCAGGGTGACGACCTTGAGGATCGCCCGCAGCTGTATGGAATAACTTACATACTAAAATGACACAGTGCAAAAATGGCGCCAAAACGCACCACCTGTAAGGCGCACAGTGAGAGCGAGTAGCTAGCTATATATGTCTGACGATTCGCTTTTATACAAAGGTCTAACAGCATATCTTATCATAGAGTTTCGCTTCGAGACGAGCGCACACAGCGTCATAAAACAATGCGAAATCGTATGCAGCTAGACAGTTTTGAGAGTGCTTCAGGCCTGCGTAGGCAGTGCTGCGCACCTGGTCATCGCAGTCTAATGGCATGCGGTGCACTGCGTGTACGCCAGGGTAACCAGTTAGCTTCGCAGGGTGACGACCTTGAGGATCGCCTGCAGCTATATGGAATAACTTACATACTAAAATGACACAGTGCAAAAATGGCGCCAAAACGCACCACCTGCAAGGCGCACAGTGAGAGCGAGTAGCTAGCTATATATGTCTGACGATTCGCTTTTATACAAAGGTTAACAGCATATCTTATCATAGAGTTTCGCTTCGAGACGAGCGCACACAGCGTCATAAAACAATGCGAAATCGTATGCAGCTAAGCAGTTTTGAGAGTGCTTTAGGCCTGCGAAGGCACTGCTGCGCACCTGGTCATCGCACTCTAAGTGCAGGCGGGTGCACTGCGTGTACGCAAAAGGAGGGTTATCAGTTAGCTTCGCAGGGTGACAACCTTGAGGATCGCCCGCAGCTGTATGGAATAACTTACAAAATAAAATGACACAGTGTGAGGGAAATGGCACCAAAACGCACCACCTGCAAGGCGCACAGTGAGAGCGAGTAGCTAGCTATATATGTCTGAAGATTCACTTTTGCGCAGGGGTGAAACAGCAGATCACATCATAGAGTTTCGCTTCGAGACGAGCGCACACAGCGTCATGTAACAATGCGAAATCGTATGCAGCTAGACAGTTTTGAGAGTGCTTCAGGCCTGCGTAGGCACTGCTGCGCACCTGGTCATCGCACTCTTATGGCAGGCGGGTGCACTGCGTGTACGCCAGGGTTACCAGTAAGCTTCGCAGGGTGACGACCTTGAGGATCGCCCGCAGCTGTATGGAATAACTTACATACTAAAATGACACAGTGCGAAAATTGCGCCAAAACGCACCACCTGCAAGGCGCACAGTGAGAGCGAGTAGCTAGCTATATATATCTGACGATTCGCTTTTATACAAAGGTTTAACAGCATATCTTATCATAGAGTTTCGCTTCGAGACGAGCGCACACAGCGTCATAAAACAATGCGAAATCGTATGCAGCTAAGCAGTTTTGAGAGTGCTTTAGGCCTGCGTAGGCACTGCTGCGCACCTGGTCATCGCACTCTAAGTGCAGGCGGGTGCACAGCGTGTACGCCAGGGTAACCAGTTAGCTTCGCAGGGTGACAACCTTTGAGATCGCCCGCAGCTGTATGGAATAACTTACATACTAAAATGACACAGTGCGAAAATGGCACCAAAACGCACCACCTGCAAGGCGCACAGTGAGAGCGAGTAGCTAGCTATATATGTCTGACGATTCGCTTTTATACAAAGGTCTAACAGCATATCTTATCATAGAGTTTCGCTTCGAGACGAGCGCACACAGCGTCATAAAACAATGCGAAATCGTATTCAGCTAAGCAGTTTTGAGAGTGCTTTAGGCCTGCGTAGGCACTGCTGCGCACCTGGTCATCGCACTCTAAGTGCAGGCGGGTGCACTGCGTGTACGCCAGGGTTATCAGTTAGCTTCGCAGGGTGACAACCTTGAGGATCGCCCGCAGCTGTATGGAATAACTTACATACTAAAATGACACAGTGCGAAAATGGCACCAAAACGCACCACCTGCAAGGCGCACAGTGAGAGCGAGTAGCTAGCTATATATGTCTGAAGATTCACTTTTGCGCAGGGGTGAAACAGCAGATCACATCATAAAGATTCGCTTCGAGACGAGCGCACACAGCGCGATGTAACAATGCGAAATCGTATGCAGCTAAGCAGTTTTGACAGTGCTTCAGGCGTGCGAAGGCACTGCTGCGCACCTGGTCATCGCACTCTAAGTGCAGGCGGGTGCACTGCGTGTACGCCAGGGTTATCAGTTAGCTTCGCAGGGTGACAACCTTGAGGATCGCCCGCAGCTGTATGGAATAACTTACATACTAAAATGACACAGTGCAAAAATGGCGCCAAAACGCACCACCTGCAAGGCGCACAGTGAGAGCGAGTAGCTAGCTTTATATGTCTGACGATTCGCTTTTATACAAAGGTCTAACAGCATATCTTATCATAGAGTTTCGCTTCGAGACGAGCGCACACAGCGTCATAAAACAATGCGAAATCGTATGCAGCTAAGCAGTTTTGAGAGTGCTTTAGGCCTGCGAAGGCACCGCTGCGCACCTGGTCATCGCACTCTAAGTGCAGGCGGGGCACTGCGTGTACGCCAGGGTTATCAGTTAGCTTCGCAGGGTGACGACCTTGAGGATCGCCCGCAGCTGTATGGAATAACTTACATACTAAAATGACACAGTGCGAAAATGGCACCAAAACGCACCACCTGCAAGGCGCACAGTGAGAGCGAGTAGCTAGCTATATATGTCTGAAGATTCACTTTTGCGCAGGGGTGAAACAGCAGATCACATCATAAAGATTCGCTTCGAGACGAGCGCACACAGCGCGATGTAACAATGCGAAATCGTATGCAGCTAAGCAGTTTTGACAGTGCTTCAGGCGTGCGAAGGCACTGCTGCGCACCTGGTCATCGCACTCTAAGTGCAGGCGGGTGCACTGCGTGTACGCCAGGGTTATCAGTTAGCTTCGCAGGGTGACAACCTTGAGGATCGCCCGCAGCTGTATGGAATAACTTACATACTAAAATGACACAGTGCAAAAATGGCGCCAAAACGCACCACCTGCAAGGCGCACAGTGAGAGCGAGTAGCTAGCTTTATATGTCTGAGGATTCGCTTTTATACAAAGGTCTTACACAGCATATCTTATCATAGAGTTTCGCTTCGAGACGAGCGCACACAGCGTCATAAAACAATGCGAAATCGTATCCAGCTCAGCAGTTTTAGAGTGCTTTAGGCCTGCGTAGGCACTGCTGCGCACCTGGTCATCGCACTCTAAGTGCAGGCGGGTGCACTGCGTGTACGCCAGGGTAACCAGTTAGCTTCGCAGGGTGACGATCTTGAGGATCGCCCGCAGCTGTATGGAATAACTTTCATACTAAAATGACACAGTGCAAAAATGGCGCCAAAACGCACCACCTGCAAAGCGCACAGTGAGAGCGAGTAGCTAGCTATATATGTCTGACGATTCGCTTTAATACAAAGGTCTAACAGCATATCTTATCATAGAGTTTCGCTTCGAGACGAGCGCACACAGCGTCATAAAACAATGCGAAATCGTATGCAGCTAAGCAGTTTTGAGAGTGCTTTAGGCCTGCGTAGGCACTGCTGCGCACCTGGTCATCGCACTCTAAGTGCAGGCGGGGGCACTGCGTGAACGCCAGGGTTAATAGTTAGCTTCGCAGGGTGACGACCTTGAGGATCGCCCGCAGCTGTATGGAATAACTTACATACTAAAATGACACAGTGCAAAAATGGCGCCAAAACGCACCACCTGCAAGGCGCACAGTGAGAGCGAGTAGCTAGCTATATATGTCTGACGATTCGCTTATACAAAGGTCTAACAGCATATCTTATCATAGAGTTTCGCTTCGAGACGAGCGCACACAGCGTCATAAAACAATGCGAAATCGTATGCAGCTAAGCAGTTTTGAGAGTGCTTTAGGCCTGCGTAGGCACTGCTGCGCACCTGGTCATCGCACTCTAAGTGCAGGCGGGTGCACTGCGTGTACGCCAGGGTTATCAGTTAGCTTCGCAGGGTGACAACCTTGAGGATCGCCCGCAGCTGTATGGAATAACTTACATACTAAAATGACACAGTGCGAAAATGGCACCAAAACGCACCACCTGCAAGGCCCACAGTGAGAGCGAGTAGCTAGCTATATATGTCTGAAGATTCACTTTTGCGCAGGGGTGAAACAGCAGATCACATCATAGAGATTCGCTTCGAGACGAGCGCACACAGCGCGATGTAACAATGCGAAATCGTATGCAGCTAAGCAGTTTTGACAGTGCTTTAGGCCTGCGTAGGCATTGCTGCGCACCTGGTCATCGCGCTCTTAGTGCAGGGTGCACTGCGTGTACGCCAGGGTTACCAGTTAGCTTCGCAGGGTGACGACCTTGAGGATCGCCCGCAGCTGTATGGAATAACTTACATACTAAAATGACACAGTGCAAAAATGGCGCCAAAACGCACCATCTGTAAGGCGCACAGTGAGAGCGAGTAGCTAGCTATATATGTCTGACGATTCGCTTTTATACAAAGGTCTAACAGCATATCTTATCATAGAGTTTCGCTTCGAGACGAGCGCACACAGCGTCATGTAACAATGCGAAATCGTATGCAGCTAAGCAGTTTTGAGAGTGCTTTAGGCCTGCGTAGGCACTGCTGCGCACCTGGTCATCGCACTCTTAAAGCAGGCGGGTGCACTGCGTGTACGCCAGGGTTACCAGTTAGCTTCGCAGGGTGACGACCTTGAGGATCGCCCGCAGCTGTATGGAATTACTTACATACTAAAATGACACAGTGCGAAAATTGCGCCAAAACGCACCACCTGCAAGGCGCACAGTGAGAGCGAGTAGCAAGCTATATATATCTGACGATTCGCTTTTATACAAAGGTCTAACAGCATATCTTATCATAGAGTTTCGCTTCGAGACGAGCGCACACAGCGTCATAAAACAATGCGAAATCGTATGCAGCTAAGCAGTTTTGAGAGTGCTTTAGGCCTGCGTAGGCACTGCTGCGCACCTGGTCATCGCACTCTTAGTGCAGGCGGGTGCACTGCGTGTACGCCAGGGTTATCAGTTAGCTTCGCAGGGTGACAACCTTGAGGATCGCCCGCAGCTGTATGCAATAACTTACATACTAAAATGACACAGTGCGAAAATGGCACCAAAACGCAACACCTGCAAGGCGCACAGTGAGAGCGAGTAGCTAGCTATATATGTCTGACGATTCGCTTTTATACAAAGGTCTAACAGCATATCTTATCATAGAGTTTCGCTTCGAGACGAGCGCACACAGCGTCATGTAACAATGCGAAATCGTATGCAGCTAAGCAGTTTTGAGAGTGCTTTAGGCCTGCGTAGGCACTGCTGCGCACCTGGTCATCGCACTCTTAAAGCAGGCGGGTGCACTGCGTGTACGCCAGGGTTACCAGTAAGCTTCGCAGGGTGACGACCTTGAGGATCGCCCGCAGCTGTATGGAATAACTTACATACTAAAATGACACAGTGCGAAAATTGCGCCAAAACGCACCACCTGCAAGGCGCACAGTGAGAGCGAGTAGCTAGCTATATATGTCTGACGATTCGCTTTTTACAAAGGTCTAACAGCATATCTTATCATAGAGTTTCGCTTCGAGACGAGCGCACACAGCGTCATAAAACAATGCGAAATCGTATGCAGCTAAGCAGTTTTGAGAGTGCTTTAGGCCTGCGTAGGCACTGCTGCGCACCTGGTCATCGCACTCTTAGTGCAGGCGGGTGCACTGCGTGTACGCCAGGGTTACCAGTTAGCTTCGCAGGGTGACGACCTTGAGGATCGCCCGCAGCTGTATGGAATAACTTACATACTAAAATGACACAGTGCAAAAATGGCGCCAAAACGCACCACCTGCAAGGCGCACAGTGAGAGCGAGTAGCTAGCTATATATGTCTGACGATTCGCTTTTATACAAAGGTCTAACAGCATATCTTATCATAGAGTTTCGCTTCGAGACGAGCGCACACAGCGTCATAAAACAATGCGAAATCGTATGCAGCTAAGCAGTTTTGAGAGTGCTTTAGGCCTGCGTAGGCACTGCTGCGCACCTGGTCATCGCACTCTAAGTGCAGGCGGGTGCACAGCGTGTACGCCAGGGTTACCAGTTAGCTTCGCAGGGTGACGACCTTGAGGATCGCCCGCAGCTGTATGGAATAACTTACATACTAAAATGACACAGTGCGAAAATGGCGCCAAAACGCACCACCTGCAAGGCGCACAGTGAGAGCGAGTAGCTAGCTGTATATATCTGACGATTCGCTTTTATACAAAGGTCTAACAGCATATCTTATCATAGAGTTTCGCTTCGAGACGAGCGCACACAGCGTCATAAAACAATGCGAAATCGTATGCAGCTAAGCAGTTTTGAGAGTGCTTTAGGCCTGCGTAGGCACTGCTGCGCACCTGGTCATCGCACTCTTAAGTGTAGGCGGGTGCACTGCGTGTACGCCAGGGTTACCAGTTAGCTTCGCAGGGTGACAACCTTGAGGATCGCCCGCAGCTGTATGGAATAACTTACATACTAAAATGACACAGTGCGAAAATTGGCACCAAAACGCACCACCTGCAAGGCGCACAGTGAGAGCGAGTAGCTAGCTATATATGTCTGAAGATTCTTTTGCGCAGGGGTGAAACAGCAGATCACATCATAGAGTTTCGCTTCGAGACGAGCGCACACAGCGTCATGTAACAATGCGAAATCGTATGCAGCTAGCAGTTTTGACAGTGCTTCAGGCCTGCGTAGGCATTGCTGCGCACCTGGTCATCGCACTCTTAGTGCAGGCGGTGCACTGCGTGTACGCCAGGGTTACCAGTTAGCTTCGCAGGGTGACGACCTTGAGGATCGCCCGCAGCTGTATGAAATAACTTACATACTAAAATGACACAGTGCAAAAATGGCGCCAAAACGCACCACCTGCAAGGCGCACAGTGAGAGCGAGTAGCTAGCTATATATGTCTGACGATTCGCTTTTATACAAAGGTCTAACAGCATATCTTATCAAAGAGTTTCGCTTCGAGACGAGCGCACACAGCGTCATAAAACAATGCGAAATCGTATGCAGCAAAGCAGTTTTGAGAGTGCTTTAGGCCTGCGTAGGCACTGCTGCGCACCTGGTCATCGCACTCTAAGTGCAGGCGGGTGCACTGCGTGTACGCCAGGGTTACCAGTTAGCTTCGCAGGGTGACAACCTTGAGGATCGCCCGCAGCTGTATGGAATAACTTACAAAAATAAAATGACACAGTGCAAAATGGCGCCAAAACGCACCACCTGCAAGGCGCACAGTGAGAGCGAGTAGCTAGCTATATATGTCTGAAGATTCACTTTTGCGCAGGGGTGAAACAGCAGATCACATCATAGAGTTTCGCTTCGAGACGAGCGCACACAGCGCCATGTAACAATGCGAAATCGTATGCAGCTAGACAGTTTTGAGAGTGCTTCAGGCCTGCGTAGGCACTGCTGCGCACCTGGTCATCGCACTCTTATGGCAGGCGGGTGCACTGCGTGTACGCCAGGGTTACCAGTAAGCTTCGCAGGGTGACGACCTTGAGGATCGCCCGCAGCTGTATGGAATAACTTACATACTAAAATGACACAGTGCAAAAATGGCGCCAAAACGCACCACCTGCAAGGCGCACAGTGAGAGCGAGTAGCTAGCTATATATGTCTGACGATTCGCTTTTATACAAAGGTCTAACAGCATATCTTATCATAGAGTTTCGCTTCGAGACGAGCGCACACAGCGTCATAAAACAATGCGAAATCGTATGCAGCTAAGCAGTTTTGAGAGTGCTTTAGGCCTGCGTAGGCACTGCTGCGCACCTGGTCATCGCACTCTAAGTGCAGGCGGGTGCACTGCGTGTACGCCAGGGTAACCAAGTTAAGCTTCGCAGGGTGACGACCTTGAGGATCGCCCGCAGCTGTATGGAATAACTTACATACTAAAATGACACAGTGCAAAAATGGCGCCAAAACGCACCACCTGCAAGGCGCACAGTGAGAGCGAGTAGCTAGCTATATATGTCTGACGATTCGCTTTTATACAAAGGTCTAACAGCATATCTTATCATAGAGTTTCGCTTCGAGACGAGCGCACACAGCGTCATAAAACAATGCGAAATCGTATGCAGCTAAGCAGTTTTGAGAGTGCTTTAGGCCTGCGTAGGCACTGCTGCGCACCTGGTCATCGCACTCTAAGTGCAGGCGGGTGCACTGCGTGTACGCCAGGGTTACCAGTTAGCTTCGCAGGGTGACGACCTTGAGGATCGCCCGCAGCTGTATGGAATAACTTACATACTAAAATGACACAGTGCAAAAATGGCGCCAAAACGCACCACCTGCAAGGCGCACAGTGAGAGCGAGTAGCTAGCTATATATGTCTGAAGATTCACTTTTATACAAAGGTCTAACAGCATATCTTATCATAGAGTTTCGCTTCGAGACGAGCGCACACAGCGTCATAAAACAATGCGAAATCGTATGCAGCTAGACAGTTTTGACAGTGCTTCAGGCCTGCGTAGGCACTGCTGCGCACCTGGTCATCGCACTCTATTGCAGGCGGGTGCACTGCGTGTACGCCAGGGTTACCAGTTAGCTTCGCAGGGTGACGACCTTGAGGATCGCCCGCAGCTGTATGGAATAACTTACATACTAAAATGACACAGTGCAAAAATGGCGCCAAAACGCACCACCTGCAAGGCGCACAGTGAGAGCGAGTAGCTAGCTATATATGTCTGACGATTCGCTTTTATACAAAGGTCTAACAGCATATCTTATCAAAGAGTTTCGCTTCGAGACGAGCGCACACAGCGTCATGTAACAATGCGAAATCGTATGCAGCTAAGCAGTTTTGAGAGTGCTTTAGGCCTGCGTAGGCACTGCTGCGCACCTGGTCATCGCACTCTAAGTGCAGGCGGGGTGCACTGCGTGTACGCCAGGTAACCAGTTAGCTTCGCAGGGTGCCGACCTTGAGGATCGCCCGCAGCTGTATGGAATAACTTACATACTAAAATGACACAGTGCAAAAATGGCGCCAAAACGCACCACCTGCAAGGCGCACAGTGAGAGCGAGTAGCTAGCTATATATGTCTGACGATTCGCTTTTATACAAAGGTCTAACAGCATATCTTATCAAAGAGTTTCGCTTCGAGACGAGCGCACACAGCGTCATAAAACAATGCGAAATCGTATGCAGCTAAGCAGTTTTGAGAGTGCTTTAGGCCTGCGTAGGCACTGCTGCGCACCTGGTCATCGCACTCTAAGTGCAGGCGGGTGCACTGCGTGTACGCCAGGGTTACCAGTAAGCTTCGCAGGGTGACAACCTTGAGGATCGCCCGCAGCTGTATGGAATAACTTACATACTAAAATGACACAGTGCGAAAATGGCACCAAAACGCACCACCTGCAAGGCGCACAGTGAGAGCGAGTAGCTAGCTATATATGTCTGACGATTCGCTTTTATACAAAGGTCTAACAGCATATCTTATCATAGAGTTTCGCTTCGAGACGAGCGCACACAGCGTCATAAAACAATGCGAAATCGTATGCAGCTAAGCAGTTTTGAGAGTGCTTTAGGCCTGCGTAGGCACTGCTGCGCACCTGGTCATCGCACTCTTAGTGCAGGCGGGTGCACTGCGTGTACGCCAGGGTAACCAGTTAGCTTCGCAGGGTGACGACCTTGAGGATCGCCCGCAGCTGTATGGAATAACTTACATACTAAAATGACACAGTGCAAAAATGGCGCCAAAACGCACCACCTGCAAGGCGCACAGTGAGAGCGAGTAGCTAGCTTTATATGTCTGACGATTCGCTTTATACAAAAGGTCTAACAGCATATCTTATCATAGAGTTTCGCTTCGAGACGAGCGCACACAGCGTCATGTAACAATGCGAAATCGTATGCAGCTAAGCAGTTTTGAGAGTGCTTTAGGCCTGCGTAGGCACTGCTGCGCACCTGGTCATCGCACTCTAAGTGCAGGCGGGTGCACTGCGTGTACGCCAGGGTTACCAGTAAGCTTCGCAGGGTGACGACCTTGAGGATCGCCCGCAGCTGTATGGAATAACTTACATACTAAAATGACACAGTGCGAAAATTGCGCCAAAACGCACCACCTGCAAGGCGCACAGTGAGCGCGAGTAGCTAGCTATATATATCTGACGATTCGCTTTTATACAAAGGTTTAACAGCATATCTTATCATAGAGTTTCGCTTCGAGACGAGCGCACACAGCGTCATAAAACAATGCGAAATCGTATTCAGCTAAGCAGTTTTGAGAGTGCTTTAGGCCTGCGTAGGCACTGCTGCGCACCTGGTCATCGCACTCTAAGTGCAGGCGGGTGCACTGCGTGTACGCCAGGGTTATCAGTTAGCTTCGCAGGGTGACAACCTTGAGGATCGCCCGCAGCTGTATGGAATAACTTACATACTAAAATGACACAGTGCAAAAATGGCACCAAAACGCACCACCTGCAAGGCGCAAAGTGAGAGCGAGTAGCTAGCTATATATGTCTGAAGATTCTTTTTTGCGCAGGGGTGAAACAGCAGATCACATCATAAAGATTCGCTTCGAGACGAACGCACACAGCGCGATGTAACAATGCGAAATCGTATGCAGCTAAGCAGTTTTGACAGTGCTTCAGGCCTGCGTAGGCATTGCTGCGCACCTGGTCATCGCGCTCTTAGTGCAGGCGGGTGCACTGCGTGTACGCCAGGGTTACCAGTAAGCTTCGCAGGGTGACGACCTTGAGGATCGCCCGCAGCTGTATGGAATAACTTACATACTAAAATGACACAGTGCAAAAATGGCGCCAAAACGCACCACCTGTAAGGCGCACAGTGAGAGCGAGTAGCTAGCTATATATGTCTGACGATTCGCTTTTATACAAAGGTCTAACAGCATATCTTATCAAAGAGTTTCGCTTCGAGACGAGCGCACACAGCGTCATAAAACAATGCGAAATCGTATGCAGCAAAGCAGTTTTGAGAGTGCTTTAGGCCTGCGTAGGCACTGCTGCGCACCTGGTCATCGCACTCTAAGTGCAGGCGGGTGCACTGCGTGTACGCCAGGGTTATAAGTTAGCTTCGCAGGGTGACAACCTTGAGGATCGCCCGCAGCTGTATGGAATAACTTACAAAATAAAATGACACAGTGCGAAAATGGCACCAAAACGCACCACCTGCAAGGCGCACAGTGAGAGCGAGTAGCTAGCTATATATGTCTGAAGATTCACTTTTGCGCAGGGGTGAAACAGCACATCACATCATAGAGTTTCGCTTCGAGACGAGCGCACACAGCGCCATGTAACAATGCGAAATCGTATGCAGCTAGACAGTTTTGAGAGTGCTTCAGGCCTGCGTAGGCTGTGCTGCGCACCTGGTCATCGCACTCTTATGGCAGGCGGGTGCACTGCGTGTACGCTAGGGTTACCAGTAAGCTTCGCAGGGTGACGACCTTGAGGATCGCCCGCAGCTGTATGGAATAACTTACATACTAAAATGAGACAGTGCGAAAATTGCGCCAAAACGCACCACCTGCAAGGCGCACAGTGAGAGCGAGTAGCTAGCTATATATATCTGACGATTCGCTTTTATACAAAGGTTTAACAGCATATCTTATCATAGAGTTTCGCTTCGAGACGAGCGCACACAGCGTCATAAAACAATGCGAAATCGTATTCAGCTAAGCAGTTTTGAGAGTGCTTTAGGCCTGCGTAGGCACTGCTGCGCACCTGGTCATCGCACTCTAAGTGCAGGCGGGTGCACAGCGTCTACGCCAGGGTAACCATAGCTTCGCAGGGTGACGACCTTGAGGATCGCCCGCAGCTGTATGGAATAACTTACATACTAAAATGACACAGTGCAAAAATGGCGCCAAAACGCACCACCTGCAAGGCGCACAGTGAGAGCGAGTAGCTAGCTATATATGTCTGACGATTCGCTTTTATACAAAGGTCTAACAGCATATCTTATCATAGAGTTTCGCTTCGAGACGAGCGCACACAGCGTCATAAAACAATGCGAAATCGTATGCAGCTAAGCAGTTTTGAGAGTGCTTTAGGCCTGCGAAGGCACTGCTGCGCACCTGGTCATCGCACTCTAAGTGCAGGCGGGTGCACTGCGTGTACGCCAGGGTTATCAGTTAGCTTCGCAGGGTGACAACCTTGAGGATCGCCCGCAGCTGTATGGAATAACTTACATACTAAAATGACACAGTGCGAAAATGGCACCAAAACGCACCACCTGCAAGGCTGCAGAGTGAGAGCGAGTAGCTAGCTATATATGTCTGAAGATTCACTTTTGCGCAGGGGTGAAACAGCAGATCACATCATAAAGATTCGCTTCGAGACGAGCGCACACAGCGCGATGTAACAATGCGAAATCGTATGCAGCTAAGCAGTTTTGACAGTGCTTCAGGCGTGCGTAGGCATTGCTGCGCACCTGGTCATCGCGCTCTTAGTGCAGGCGGGTGCACTGCGTGTACGCCAGGGTTACCAGTTAGCTTCGCAGGGTGACGACCTTGAGGATCGCCCGCAGCTGTATGGAATAACTTACATACTAAAATGACACAGTGCAAAAATGGCGCCAAAACGCACCACCTGTAAGGCGCACAGTGAGAGCGAGTAGCTAGCTATATATGTCTGACGATTCGCTTTTATACAAAGGTCTAACAGCATATCTTATCAAAGAGTTTCGCTTCGAGACGAGCGCACACAGCGTCATAAAACAATGCGAAATCGTATGCAGCTTAGCAGTTTTGAGAGTGCTTTAGGCCTGCGTAGGCACTGCTGCGCACCTGGTCATCGCACTCTAAGTGCAGGCGGGTGCACTGCGTGTACGCCAGGGTTATAAGTTAGCTTCGCAGGGTGACAACCTTGAGGATCGCCCGCAGCTGTATGGAATAACTTACAAAATAAAATGACACAGTGCGAAAATGGCACCAAAACGCACCACCTGCAAGGCGCACAGTGAGAGCGAGTAGCTAGCTATATATGTCTGAAGATTCACTTTTGCGCAGGGGTGAAACAGCAGATCACATCATAGAGTTTCGCTTCGAGACGAGCGCACACAGCGCCATGTAACAATGCGAAATCGTATGCAGCTAGACAGTTTTGAGAGTGCTTCAGGCCTGCGTAGGCTGTGCTGCGCACCTGGTCATCGCACTCTTATGGAAGGCGGGTGCACTGCGTGTACGCTAGGGTTATCGATAAGCTTCACAGGGTGACGACCTTGAGGATCGCCCGCAGCTGTATGGAATAACTTACATACTAAAATTACACAGTGCGAAAATGACGCCAAAACGCACCACCTGCAAGGCGCACAGTAAGAGCGAGTAGCTAGCTATATATGTCTGACGATTCGCTTTTATACAAAGGTCAAACAACACATCTTATCATAGAGTTTCGCTTCGAGACGAGCGCACACAGCGCCATGTAACAATGCGAAATCGTATGCTGCTAGACAGTTTTGAGAGTGCTTCAGGCCTGCGTAGGCACTGCTGCGCACCTGGTCATCGCACTCTAATGGCATGCGGGTGCACTGCGTGTACGCCAGGGTTATCGATAAGCTTCACAGGGTGACGACCTTGAGGATCGCCCGCAGCTGTATGGAATAACTTACATACTAAAATTACACAGTGCGAAAATGACGCCAAAACGCACCACCTGCAAGGCGCACAGTGAAAGCGAGTAGCTAGCTAAATATGTCTGACGATTTACTTTTGTTCAGGGGTTAAACAGCAGATCACATCATTGAGATTTGCTTCGAGACGAGCGCACACAGCGCGATCTAACAATGCGAAATCGTATGCAGCTAAGCAGTTTTGAGAGTGCTTGAGGCCTGCGTAGGCACTGCTGCGCACCTGGTCATCGCACTCTAAGTGCAGACGGGTGCACTGCGTGTACGCCAGGGTAACCAGTTAGCTTCGCAGAGTGACGACCTTGAGGATCGCCCGCAGCTGTGTGGAATAACTTACATACTAAAATGACACAGTGCAAAAGTGGCGCCAAACCACACCACCTGCAAAGCGCACAGTGAGAGCGAGTAGCTAGCTATATATGTCTGACGATTCGCTTTTATACAAAGGTCTTACAGCATATCTTATCATAGAGTTTCGCTTAGAGACGAGCGCACACAGCACCATGTAACAATGCGAAATCGTATGCAGCTAAGCAGTTTTGAGAGTGCTTCAGGCCTGCGTAGGCACTGCTGCGCACCTGGTCATCGCACTCTTAGTGCAGGCGGGTGCACTGCGTGTACGCCAGGGTTACCAGTAAGCTTCGCAGGGTGACGACCTTGAGGATCGCCCGCAGCTGTATGGAATAACTTACATACTAAAATGACACAGTGCAAAAATGGCGCCAAAACGCACCACCTGCAAGGCGCACAGTGAGAGCGAGTAGCTAGCTATATATGTCTGACGATTCGCTTTTATACAAAGGTCTAACAGCATATCTTATCATAGAGTTTCGCTTCGAGACGAGCGCACACAGCGTCATAAAACAATGCGAAATCGTATGCAGCTAAGCAGTTTTGAGAGTGCTTTAGGCCTGCGTAGGCACTGCTGCGCACCTGGTCATCGCACTCTAAGTGCAGGCGGGTGCACTGCGTGTACGCCAGGGTTATCAGTTAGCTTCGCAGGGTGACAACCTTGAGGATCGCCCGCAGCTGTATGGAATAACTTACATACTAAAATGACACAGTGCGAAAATGGCACCAAAACGCACCACCTGCAAGGCGCACAGTGAGAGCGAGTAGCTAGCTATATATGTCTGAAGATTTACTTTTGCGCAGGGGTGAAACAGCAGATCACATCATAGAGATTCGCTTCGAGACGAGCGCACACAGCGCGATGTAACAATGCGAAATCGTATGCAGCTAAGCAGTTTTGACAGTGCTTCAGGCCTGCGTAGGCATTGTTGCGCACCTGGTCATCGCGCTCTTAAAGCAGGCGGGTGCACTGTGTGTACGCCAGGGTTACCAGTTGGCTTCGCAGGGTGACGACCTTGAGGATCGCCCGCAGCTGTATGGAATAACTTACATACTAAAATGACACAGTGCAAAAATGGCATCAAAACGCACCACCTGCAAGGCGCACAGTGAGAGCGAGTAGCTAGCTATATATGTCTGAAGATTCACTTTTGCGCAGGGGTGAAACAGCAGATCACATCATAGAGATTCGCATCGAGACGAGCGCACACAGCGCGATGTAACAATGCGAAATCGTATGCAGCTAAGCAGTTTTGACAGTGCTTCAGGCCTGCGTAGGCAGTGCTGCGCACCTGGTCATCGCACTCTAATGGCAGGCGGGTGCACTGCGTGTACGCCAGGGTTATCGATAAGCTTCACAGGGTGACGACCTTGAGGATCGCCCGCAGCTGTATGGAATAACTTACATACTAAAATGACACAGTGCGAAAATGACGCCAAAACGCACCACCTGCAAGGCGCACAGTGAGAGCGAGTAGCTATCTATATATGTCTGACGATTCGCTTTTATACAAAGGTCTAACAACACATCTTATCATAGAGTTTCGCTTCGAGACGAGCGCACACAGCGCCATGTAACAATGCGAAATCGTATGCAGCTAGACAGTTTTGAGAGTGCTTCAGGCCTGCGTAGGCACTGCTGCGCACCTGGTCATCGCACTCTTATGGCAGGCGGGTGCACTGCGTGTACGCCAGGGTTATCGATAAGCTTCACAGGGTGACGACCTTGAGGATCGCCCGCAGCTGTATGGAATAACTTACATACTAAAATTAACACAGTGCGAAAATGACGCCAAAACGCACCACCTGCAAGGCGCACAGTGAGAGCGAGTAGCTAGCTATATATGTCTGACGATTTGCTTTTATACAAAGGTCTAACAGCATATCTTATCATAGAGTTTCGCTTCGAGACGAGCGCACACAGCGTCATAAAACAATGCGAAATCGTATGCAGCTAAGCAGTTTTGAGAGTGCTTTAGGCCTGCGAAGGCACTGCTGCGCACCTGGTCATCGCACTCTAAGTGCAGGCGGGTGCACTGCGTGTACGCCAGGGTTATCAGTTAGCTTCGCAGGGTGACAACCTTGAGGATCGCCCGCAGCTGTATGGAATAACTTACATACTAAAATGACACAGAGCGAAAATGGCACCAAAACGCACCACCTGCAAGGCGCAAAGTGAGAGCGAGTAGCTAGCTATATATGTCTGAAGATTCACTTTTGCGCAGGGGTGAAACAGCAGATCACATCATAAAGATTCGCTTCGAGACGAACGCACACAGCGCGATGTAACAATGCGAAATCGTATGCAGCTAAGCAGTTTTGACAGTGCTTCAGGCCTGCGTAGGCATTGCTGCGCACCTGGTCATCGCTCTCTTAGTGCAGGCGGGTGCACTGCGTGTACGCCAGGGTTACCAGTAAGCTTCGCAGGGTGACGACCTTGAGGATCGCCCGCAGCTGTATGGAATAACTTACATACAAAAATGACACAGTGCAAAAATGGCGCCAAAACGCACCACCTGTAAGGCGCACAGTGAGAGCGAGTAGCTAGCTATATATGTCTGACGATTCGCTTTTATACAAAGGTCTAACAGCATATCTTATCAAAGAGTTTCGCTTCGAGACGAGCGCACACAGCGTCATAAAACAATGCGAAATCGTATGCAGCTAAGCAGTTTTGAGAGTGCTTTAGGCCTGCGTAGGCACTGCTGCGCACCTGGTCATCGCACTCTAAGTGCAGGCGGGTGCACCGTGTACGCCAGGGTTATCAGTTAGCTTCGCAGGGTGACAACCTTGAGGATCGCCCGCAGCTGTATGGAATAACTTACATACTAAAATGACACAGTGCGAAAATGGCACCAAAACACACCACCTGCAAGGCGCAAAGTGAGAGCGAGTAGCTAGCTATATATGTCTGAAGATTGACTTTTGCGCAGGGGTGAAACAGCAGATCACATCATAGAGTTTCGCTTCGAGACGAGCGCACACAGCGCCATGTAACAATGCGAAATCGTATGCAGCTAGACAGTTTTGAGAGTGCTTCAGGCCTGCGTACGCTGTGCTGCGCACCTGGTCATCGCACTCTTATGGCAGGCGGGTGCACTGCATGTACGCTAGGGTTACCAGTAAGCTTCGCAGGGTGACGACCTTGAGGATCGCCCGCAGCTGTATGGAATAACTTACATACTAAAATGACACAGTGCGAAAATTGCGCCAAAACGCACCACCTGCAAGGCGCACAGTGAGAGCGAGTAGCTAGCTATATATATCTGACGATTCGCTTTTATACAAAGGTTTAACAGCATATCTTATCATAGAGTTTCGCTTCGAGACGAGCGCACACAGCGTCATAAAACAATGCGAAATCGTATTCAGCTAAGCAGTTTTGAGAGTGCTTTAGGCCTGCGTAGGCACTGCTGCGCATCTGGTCATCGCACTCTAAGTGCAGGCGGGTGCACAGCGTGTACGCCAGGGTAACCAGTTAGCTTCGCAGGGTGACGACCTTGAGGATCGCCCGCAGCTGTATGGAATAACTTACATACTAAAATGACACAGTGCAAAAATGGCGCCAAAACGCACCACCTGCAAGGCGCACAGTGAGAGCGAGTAGCTAGCTATATATGTCTGACGATTCGCTTTTTATACAAAGGTCTAACAGCATATCTTATCAAAGAGTATCGCTTCGAGACGAGCGCACACAGCGTCATAAAACAATGCGAAATCGTATGCAGCTAAGCAGTTTTGAGAGTGCTTTAGGCCTGCGTAGGCACTGCTGCGCACCTGGTCATCGCACTCTAAGTGCAGGCGGGTGCACTGCGTGTACGCCAGGGTTATAAGTTAGCTTCGCAGAGTGACAACCTTGAGGATCGCCCGCAGCTGTATGGAATAACTTACAAAATAAAATGACACAGTGCGAAAATGGCACCAAAACGCACCACCTGCAAGGCGCACAGTGAGAGCGAGTAGCTAGCTATATATATCTGACGATTCGCTTTTATACAAAGGTCTAACAGCATATCTTATCATAGAGTTTCGCTGCGAGACGAGCGCACACAGCGTCATGTAACAATGCGAAATCGTATGCAGCTAAGCAGTTTTGAGAGTGCTTTAGGCCTGCGTAGGCACTGCTGCGCACCTGGTCATCGCACTCTTAAAGCAGGCGGGTGCACTGCGTGTACGCCAGGGTTACCAGTAAGCTTCGCAGGGTGACGACCTTGAGGATCGCCCGCAGCTGTATGGAATAACTTACATACTAAAATGACACAGTGCGAAAATTCCGCCAAAACGCACCACCTGCAAGGCGCACAGTGAGAGCGAGTAGCTAGCTATATATATCTGACGATTCGCTTTTATACAAAGGTCTAACAGCATATCTTATCATAGAGTTTCGCTTCGAGACGAGCGCACACAGCGTCATAAAACAATGCGATATCGTATTCAGCTAAGCAGTTTTGAGAGTGCTTTAGGCCTGCGTAGGCACTGCTGCGCACCTGGTCATCGCACTCTAAGTGCAGGCGGGTGCACTGCGTGTACGCCAGGGTAACCAGTTAGCTTCGCAGGGTGACGACCTTGAGGATCTTTCGCAGCTGTATGGAATAACTTACATACTAAAATGACACAGTGCAAAAATGGCGCCAAAACGCACCACCTGCAAGGCACACAGTGAGAGCGAGTAGCTAGCTATATATGTCTGACGATTCGCTTTTATACAAAGGTCTAACAGCATATCTTATCATAGAGTTTCGCTTCGAGACGAGCGCACACAGCGTCATAAAACAATGCGAAATCGTATGCAGCTAAGCAGTTTTGAGAGTGCTTTAGGCCTGCGTAGGCACTGCTGCGCACCTGGTCATCGCACTCTTAGTGCAGGCGGGTGCACTGCGTGTACGCCAGGGTTATCAGTTAGCTTCGCAGGGTGACAACCTTGAGGATCGCCCGCAGCTGTATGGAATAACTTACATACTAAAATGACACAGTGCGAAAATGGCACCAAAACGCACCACCTGCAAGGCGCACAGTGAGAGCGGGTAGCTAGCTATATATGTCTGACGATTCACTTTTTTGCAAAGGGCTAACAGCAGATCTTATCATAGAGATTCGCTTCGAGACGAGCGCACACAGCGTCGATGTAACAATGCGAAATCGTATGCAGCTAAGCAGTTTTGACAGTGCTTCAGGCCTGCGTAGGCATTGCTGCGCACCTGGTCATCGCGCTCTTAGTGCAGGCGGGTGCACTGCGTGTACGCCAGGGTTACCAGTTAGCTTCGCAGGGTGACGACCTTGAGGATCGCCCGCAGCTGTATGGAATAACTTACATACTAAAATGACACAGTGCAAAAATGGCGCCAAAACGCACCACCTGTAAGGCGCACAGTGAGAGCGAGTAGCTAGCTATATATGTCTGACGATTCGCTTTTATACAAAGGTCTAACAGCATATCTTATCATAGAGTTTCGCTTCGAGACGAGCGCACACAGCGTCATAAAACAATGCGAAATCGTATGCAGCTAGACAGTTTTGAGAGTGCTTCAGGCCTGCGTAGGCAGTGCTGCGCACCTGGTCATCGCAGTCTAATGGCATGCGGGTGCACTGCGTGTACGCCAGGGTAACCAGTTAGCTTCGCAGGGTGACGACCTTGAGGATCGCCTGCAGCTATATGGAATAACTTACATACTAAAATGACACAGTGCATAAATGGCGCCAAAACGCACCACCTGCAAGGCGCACAGTGAGAGCGAGTAGCTAGCTTTATATGTCTTACGATTCGCTTATATACAAAGGTCTTACAGCATATCTTATCATAGAGTTTCGCTTCGAGACGAGCGCACACAGCGTCATGTAACAATGCGAAATCGTATGCAGCTATGCAGTTTTGAGAGTGCTTTAGGCCTGCGTAGGCACTGCTGCGCACCTGGTCATCGCACTCTAAGTGCAGGCGGGTGCACTGCGTGTACGCCAGGGTTACCAGTAAGCTTCGCAGGGTGACGACCTTGAGGATCGCCCGCAGCTGTATGGAATAACTTACATACTAAAATGACACAGTGCGAAAATTGCCCAAAACGCACCACCTGCAAGGCGCACAGTGAGCGCGAGTAGCTAGCTATATATATCTGACGATTCGCTTTTATACAAACGTTTAACAGCATATCTTATCATAGAGTTTCGCTTCGAGACGAGCGCACACAGCGTCATAAAACAATGCGAAATCGTATTCAGCTAAGCAGTTTTGAGAGTGCTTTAGGCCTGCGTAGGCACTGCTGCGCACCTGGTCATCGCACTCTAAGTGCAGGCGGGTGCACAGCGTGTACGCCAGGGTAACCAGTTAGCTTCGCAGGGTGACGACCTTGAGGATCGCCCGCAGCTGTATGGAATAACTTACATACTAAAATGACACAGTGCAAAAATGGCGCCAAAACGCACCACCTGCAAGGCGCACAGTGAGAGCGAGTAGCTAGCTATATATGTCTGACGATTCGCTTTTATACAAAGGTCTAACAGCATATCTTATCATAGAGTTTCGCTTCGAGACAAGCGCACACAGCGTCATAAAACAATGCGAAATCTTATGCAGCTAAGCAGTTTTGAGAGTGCTTTAGGCCTGCGAAGGCATTGCTGCGCGCCTGGTCATCGCACTCTAAGTGCAGGCGGGTGCACTGCGTGTACGCCAGGGTTATCAGTTAGCTTCGCAGGGTGACAACCTTGAGGATCGCCCGCAGCTGTATGGAATAACTTACATACTAAAATGACACAGTGCGAAAATGGCACCAAAACGCACCACCTGCGAGGCGCAAAGTGAGAGCGAGTAGCTAGCTATATATGTCTGAAGATTCACTTTTGCGCAGGGGTGAAACAGCAGATCACATCATAAAGATTCGCTTCGAGACGAACGCACACAGCGCGATGTAACAATGCGAAATCGTATGCAGCTAAGCAGTTTTGACAGTGCTTCAGGCCTGCGTAGGCATTGCTGCGCACCTGGTCATCGCGCTCTTAGTGCAGGCGGGTGCACTGCGTGTACGCCAGGGTTACCAGTAAGCTTCGCAGGGTGACGACCTTGAGGATCGCCCGCAGCTGTATGGAATAACTTACATACTAAAATGACACAGTGCAAAAATGGCGCCAAAACGCACCACCTGTAAGGCGCACAGTGAGAGCGAGTAGCTAGCTATATATGTCTGACGATTTGCTTTTATAAAAAGGTCAAACAGCATATCTTATCAAAGAGTTTCGCTTCGAGACGAGCGCACACAGCGTCATAAAACAATGCGAAATCGTATGCAGCTAAGCAGTTTTGAGAGTGCTTTAGGCCTGCGTAGGCACTGCTGCGCACCTGGTAATCGCACTCTAAGTGCAGGCGGGTGCACTGCGTGTACGCCAGGGTTATAAGTTAGCTTCGCAGGGTGACAACCTTGAGGATCGCCCGCAGCTGTATGGAATAACTTACAAAATAAAATGACACAGTGCGAAAATGGCACCAAAACGCACCACCTGCAAGGCGCACAGTGAGAGCGAGTAGCTAGCTATATATGTCTGAAGATTCACTTTTGCGCAGGGGTGAAACAGCAGATCACATCATAGAGTTTCGCTTCGAGACGAGCGCACACAGCGCCATGTAACAATGCGAAATCGTATGCAGCTAGACAGTTTTGAGAGTGCTTCAGGCCTGCGTAGGCTGTGCTGCGCACCTGGTCATCGCACTCTTATGGCAGGCGGGTGCACTGCGTGTACGCTAGGGTTACCAGTAAGCTTCGCAGGGTGACGACCTTGAGGATCGCCCGCAGCTGTATGGAATAACTTACATACTAAAATGACACAGTGCGAAAATTGCGCCAAAACGCACCACCTGCAAGGCGCACAGTGAGAGCGAGTAGCTAGCTATATATGTCTGAAGATTCACTTTTGCGCAGGGGTGAAACAGCAGATCACATCATAAAGATTCGCTTCGAGACGAGCGCACACAGCGCGATGTAACAATGCGAAATCGTATGCAGGTAAGCAGTTTTGACAGTGCTTCAGGCGTGCGAAGGCACTGCTGCGCACCTGGTCATCGCACTCTAAGTGCAGGCGGGTGCACTGCGTGTACGCCAGGGTTATCAGTTAGCTTCGCAGGGTGACAACCTTGAGGATCGCCCGCAGCTGTATGGAATAACTTACATACTAAAATGACACAGTGCGAAAATGGCACCAAAACGCCCCACCTGCAAGGCGCAAAGTGAGAGCAAGTAGCTAGCTATATATGTCTGAAGATTCACTTTTGCGCAGGGGTGAAACAGCAAATCACATCATAAAGATTCGCTTCGAGACGAGCGCACACAGCGCGATGTAACAATGCGAAATCGTATGCAGCTAAGCAGTTTTGACAGTGCTTCAGGCCTGCGTAGGCATTGCTGCGCACCTGGTCATCGCGCTCTTAGTGCAGGCGGGTGCACTGCGTGTACGCCAGGGTTACCAGTAAGCTTCGCAGGGTGACGACCTTGAGGATCGCCCGCAGCTGTATGGAATAACTTACATACTAAAATGACACAGTGCAAAAATGGCGCCAAAACGCACCACCTGTAAGGCGCACAGTGAGAGCGAGTAGCTAGCTATATATGTCTGACGATTCGCTTTTATACAAAGGTCTAACAGCATATCTTATCAAAGAGTTTCGCTTCGAGACGAGCGCACACAGCGTCATAAAACAATGCGAAATCGTATGCAGCTTAGCAGTTTTGAGAGTGCTTTAGGCCTGCGTAGGCACTGCTGCGCACCTGGTCATCGCACTCTAAGTGCAGGCGGGTGCACTGCGTGTACGCTAGGGTTATAAGTTAGCTTCGCAGGGTGACAACCTTGAGGATCGCCCGCAGCTGTATGGAATAACTTACAAAATAAAATGACACAGTGCGAAAATGGCACCAAAACGCACCCCTGCAAGGCGCACAGTGAGAGCGTGTAGCTAGCTATATATGTCTGAAGATTCACTTTTGCGCAGGGGTGAAACAGCAGATCACATCATAGAGTTTCGCTTCGAGACGAGCGCACACAGCGCCATGTAACAATGCGAAATCGTATGCAGCTAGACAGTTTTGAGAGTGCTTCAGGCCTGCGTAGGCTGTGCTGCGCACCTGGTCATCGCACTCTTATGGAAGGCGGGTGCACTGCGTGTACGCTTGGGTTATCGATAAGCTTCACAGGGTGACGACCTTGAGGATCGTCCGCAGCTGTATGGAATAACTTACATACTAAAATTACACAGTGCGAAAATGACGCCAAAACGCACCACCTGCAAGGCGCACAGTAAGAGCGAGTAGCTAGCTATATATGTCTGACGATTTGCTTTTATACAAAGGTCAAACAACACATCTTATCATAGAGTTTCGCTTCGAGACGAGCGCACACAGCGCCATGTAACAATGCGAAATCGTATGCTGCTAGACAGTTTTGAGAGTGCTTCAGGCCTGCGTAGGCACTGCTGCGCACCTGGTCATCGCACTCTAATGGCATGCGGGTGCACTGCGTGTACGCCAGGGTTATAAGTTAGCTTCACAGGGTGACGACCTTGAGGATCGCCCGCAGCTGTATGGAATAACTTACATACTAAAATTACACAGTTCGAAAATGACGCCAAAACGCACCACCTGCAAGGCGCACAGTGAAAGCGAGTAGCTAGCTAAATATGTCTGACGATTTACATTTGTTCAGGGGTTAAACAGCAGATCACATCATTGAGATTTGCTTCGAGACGAGCGCACACAGCGCGATCTAACAATGCGAAATCGTATGCAGCTAAGCAGTTTTGAGAGTGCTTGAGGCCTGCGTAGGCACTGCTGCGCACCTGGTCATCGCACTCTAAGTGCAGACGGGTGCACTGCGTGAACGCCAGGGTAACCAGTTAGCTTCGCAGGGTGACGACCTTGAGGATCGCACGCAGCTGTATGGAATAACTTACATACTAAAATGACACAGTGCAAAAGTGGCGCCAAAACACACCACCTGCAAAGCGCACAGTGAGAGCGAGTAGCTAGCTATATATGTCTGACGATTCGCTTTTATACAAAGGTCTTACAGCATATCTTATCATAGAGTTTCGCCTAGAGACGAGCGCACACAGCACCATGTAACAATGCGAAATCGTATGCAGCTAAGCAGTTTTGAGAGTGCTTCAGGCCTGCGTAGGCTGTGCTGCGCACCTGGTCATCGCACTCTTATGGCAGGCGGGTGCACTGCGTGAACGCTAGGGTTACCAGTAAGCTTCGCAGGGTGACGACCTTGAGGATCGCCCGCAGCTGTATGGAATAACTTACATACTAAAATTACACTGTGCGAAAATTGCGCCAAAACGCACCACCTGCAAGGCGCACAGTGAGAGCGAGTAGCTAGCTATATATATCTGACGATTCGCTTTTATACAAAGGTCTAACAGCATATCTTATCATAGAGTTTCGCTTCGAGACGAGCGCACACAGCGTCATAAAACAATGCGAAATCGTATGCAGATCAGCAGTTTTGAGAGTGCTTTAGGCCTGCGTAGGCACTGCTGCGCACCTGGTCATCGCACTCTAAGTGCAGGCGGGTGCACTGCGTGTACGCCAGGGTAACCAGTAAGCTTCGCAGGGTGACGACCTTGAGGATCGCCCGCAGCTGTATGGAATAACTTTCATACTAAAATGACACAGTGCAAAAATGGCGCCAAAACGCACCACCTGCAAGGCGCACAGTGAGAGCGAGTAGCTAGCTATATATGTCTGACGATTCGCTTTAACACAAAGGTCTTACAGCATATCTTATCATAGAGTTTCGCTTCGAGACGAGCGCACACAGCGTCATAAAACAATGCGAAATCGTATGCAGCTAAGCAGTTTTGAGAGTGCTTTAGGCCTGCGTAGGCACTGCTGCGCACCTGGTCATCGCACTCTAAGTGCAGGCGGGTGCACTGCGTGTACGCCAGGGTAACCAGTAAGCTTCGCAGGGTGACGACCTTGAGGATCGCCCGCAGCTGTATGGAATAACTTACATACTAAAATGACACAGTGCGAAAATGGCACCAAAACGCACCACCTGCAAGGCGCACAGTGAGAGCGAGTAGCTAGCTATATATGTCTGAAGATTCACTTTTGCGCAGGGCTGAAACAGCAGATCACATCATAGAGATTCGCATCGAGACGAGCGCACACAGCGCGATGTAACAATGCGAAATCGTATGCAGCTAAGCAGTTTTGACAGTGCGTCAGGCCTGCGTAGGCAGTGCTGCGCACCTGGTCATCGCACTCTAATGGCAGACGGGTGCACTGCGTGTACGCCAGGGTTATCGATAAGCTTCGCAGGGTGACGACCTTGAGGATCGCCCGCAGCTGTATGGAATAACTTACATACTAAAATTACACAGTGCGAAAATGACGCCAAAACGCACCACCTGCAAGGCGCACAGTGAGAGCGAGTAGCTAGCTATATATGTCTGACGATTTACTTTTGCGCAGGGGTGAAACAGCAAATCACATCATAGAGATTCGCTTCGAGACGAGCGCACACAGCGCGATGTAACAATGCGAAATCGTATGCAGCTAAGCAGTTTTGACAGTGCTTCAGGCCTGCGTAGGCATTGTTGCGCACCTGGTCATCGCGCTTTTAAAGCAGGCGGGTGCACTGCGTGTACGCCAGGGTTACCAGTTAAGCTTCGCAGGGTGACGACCTTGAGGATCGCCCGCAGCTGTATGGAATAACTTACATACTAAAATGACACAGTGCAAAAATGGCGCCAAAACGCACCACCTGTAAGGCGCACAGTGAGAGCGAGTAGCTAGCCATATATGTCTGACGATTCGCTTTTATACAAAGGTCTAACAGCATATCTTATCATAGAGTTTCGCTTCGAGACGAGCGCACACAGCGTCATAAAACAATGCGAAATCGTATGCAGCTAAGCAGTTTTGAGAGTGCTTTAGGCCTGCGTAGGCACTGCTGCGCACCTGGTCATCGCACTCTAAGTGCAGGCGGGTGCACTGCGTGTACGCCAGGGTTAAAAGTTAGCTTCGCAGGGTGACAACCTTGAGGATCGCCCGCAGCTGTATGGAATAACTTACAAAATAAAATGACACAGTGCGAAAATTGCACCAAAACGCACCACCTGCAAGGCGCACAGTGAGAGCGAGTAGCTAGCTATATATGTCTGAAGATTCACTTTTGCGCAGGGGTGAAACAGCTGATCACATCATAGAGATTCGCTTCGAGACGAGCGCACACAGCGCGATGTAACAATGCGAAATCGTATGCAGCTAAGCAGTTTTGAAAGTGCTTCAGGCCTGCGTAGGCAGTGCTGCGCACCTGGTCATCGCACTCTAATGGCAGGCGGGTGCACTGCGTGTACGCCAGGGTTACCAGTAAGCTTCGCAGGGTGACGACCTTGAGGATCGCCCGCAGCTGTATGGAATAACTTACATACTAAAATGACACAGTGCGAAAATTGCGCCAAAACGCACCACCTGCAAGGCGCACAGTGAGAGCGAGTAGCTAGCTATATATATCTGACGATTCGCTTTTATACAAAGGTCTAACAGCATATCTTATCATAGAGTTTCGCTTCGAGACGAGCGCACACAGCGTCATAAAACAATGCGAAATCGTATGCAGCTCAGCAGTTTTGAGAGTGCTTTAGGCCTGCGTAGGCACTGCTGCGCACCTGTTCATCGCACTCTAAATGCAGGCGGGTGCACTGCGTGTACGCCAGGGTAACCAGTTAGCTTCGCAGGGTGACGACCTTGAGGATCGCCCGCAGCTGTATGGAATAACTTTCATACTAAAATGACACAGTGCAAAAATGGCGCCAAAACGCACCACCTGCAAGGCGCACAGTGAGAGCGAGTAGCTAGCTATATATGTCTGACGATTCGCTTTTATAGAAAGGTCTTACAACACATCTTATCATAGAGTTTCGCTTCGAGACGAGCGCACACAGCGCCATGTAACAATGCGAAATCGTATGCAGCTAGACAGTTTTGAGAGTGCTTCAGGCCTGCGTAGGCTGTGCTGCGCACCTGGTCATCATACTCTTATGGCAGGCGGGTGCACTGCGTGTACGCTAGGGTTATCGATAAGCTTCACAGGGTGACGACCTTGAGGATCGCCCGCAGCTGTATGGAATAACTTACATACTAAAATTACACAGTGCGAAAATGACGCCAAAACGCACCACCTGCAAGGCGCACAGTGAGAGCGAGTAGCTAGCTATATATGTCTGACCATTTGCTTTTATACAAAGGTCTAACAGCATATCTTATCATAGAGTTTCGCTTCGAGACGAGCGCACACAGCGTCATAAAACAATGCGAAATCGTATGCAGCTAAGCAGTTTTGAGAGTGCTTTAGGCCTGCGTAGGCACTGCTGCGGACCTGGTCATCGCACTGTAAGTGCAGGCGGGTGCACTGCGTGTACGGCAGGGTTATCAGTTAGCTTCGCAGGGTGACAACCTTGAGGATCGCCCGCAGCTGTATGGAATAACTTACATACTAAAATGACAGAGTGCGAAAATGGCACCAAAACGCACCACCTGCAAGGCGCACAGTGAGAGCGAGTAGCTAGCTATATATGTCTGAAGATTTACTTTTGCGCAGGGGTGAAACAGCAGATCACATCATAGAGATTCGCTTCGAGACGAGCGCACACAGCGCGATGTAACAATGCGAAATCGTATGCAGCTAAGCAGTTTTGACAGTGCTTCAGGCCTGCGTAGGCATTGTTGCGCACCTGGTCATCGCGCTCTTAAAGCAGGCTGGTGCACTGCGTGTACGCCAGGGTTACCAGTTGGCTTCGCAGGGTGACGACCTTGAGGATCGCCCGCAGCTGTATGGAATAACTTACATACTAAAATTACACAGTGCGAAAATGACGCCAAAACGCAACACCTGCAAGGCGCACAGTAAGAGCGAGTAGCTAGCTATATATGTCTGACGATTCGCTTTTATACAAAGGTCAAACAACACATCTTATCATAGAGTTTCGCTTCGTGACGAGCGCACACAGCGCCATGTAACAATGCGAAATCGTATGCTGCTAGACAGTTTTGAGAGTGCTTCAGGCCTGCGTAGGCAGTGCTGCGCACCTGGTCATCGCACTCTTATGGCATGCGGGTGCACTGCGTGTACGCCAGGGTTATCGATAAGCTTCACAGGGCTGACGACCTTGAGCATCGCCCGCAGCTGTATGGAATAACTTACATACTAAAATTACACAGTGCAAAAATGGCGCCAAAACGCACCACCTGCAAGGCGCACAGTGAGAGCGAGTAGCTAGCTATATATGTCTGACGATTCGCTTTTATACAAAGGTCTAACAGCATATCTTATCATAGAGTTTCGCTTCGAGACGAGCGCACACAGCGTCATAAAACAATGCGAAATCGTATGCAGCTAAGCAGTTTTGAGAGTGCTTTAGGCCTGCGTAGGCACTTCTGCGCACTTGGTCATCGCACTCTAAGTGCAGGCGAATGCACTGCGTGTACGCCAGGGTTATAAGTTAGCTTCGCAGGGTGACAACCTTGAGGATCGCCCGCAGCTGTATGGAATAACTTACAAAATAAAATGACACAGTGCGAAAATGGCACCAAAACGCACCACCTGCAAGGCGCACAGTGAGAGCGAGTAGCTAGCTATATATGTCTGAAGATTCAATTTTGCGCAGGGGTGAAACAGCAGATCACACCAGAGAGATTCACTTCGAGACGAGCGCACACAGCGCGATGTAACAATGCGAAATCGTATGCAGCTAAGCAGTTTTGACAGTGCTTCAGGCCTGCGTAGGCAGTGCTGCGCACCTGGTCATCGCACTCTAATGGCAGGCCGGTGCACTGCGTGTACGCTAGGGTAATCGATAAGCTTCACAGGGTGACGACCTTGAGGATCGCCCGCAGCTGTATGGAATAACTTACATACTAAAATTACACAGTGCGAAAATGACGCCAAAACGCAACACCTGCAAGGCGCACAGTAAGAGCGAGTAGCTAGCTATATATGTCTGACGATTCGCTTTTATACAAAGGTCAAACAACACATCTTATCATAGAGTTTCGCTTCGTGACGAGCGCACACAGCGCCATGTAACAATGCGAAATCGTATGCTGCTAGACAGTTTTGAGAGTGCTTCAGGCCTGCGTAGGCAGTGCTGCGCACCTGGTCATCGCACTCTTATGGCATGCGGGTGCACTGCGTGTACGCCAGGGTTATCGATAAGCTTCACAGGGTGACGACCTTGAGCATCGCCCGCAGCTGTATGGAATAACTTACATACTAAAATTACACAGTGCAAAAATGGCGCCAAAACGCACCACCTGCAAGGCGCACAGTGAGAGCGAGTAGCTAGCTATATATGTCTGACGATTCGCTTTTATACAAAGGTCTAACAGCATATCTTATCATAGAGTTTCGCTTCGAGACGAGCGCACACAGCGTCATAAAACAATGCGAAATCGTATGCAGCTAAGCAGTTTTGAGAGTGCTTTAGGCCTGCGTAGGCACTTCTGCGCACTTGGTCATCGCACTCTAAGTGCAGGCGAATGCACTGCGTGTACGCCAGGGTTATAAGTTAGCTTCGCAGGGTGACAACCTTGAGGATCGCCCGCAGCTGTATGGAATAACTTACAAAATAAAATGACACAGTGCGAAAATGGCACCAAAACGCACCACCTGCAAGGCGCACAGTGAGAGCGAGTAGCTAGCTATATATGTCTGAAGATTCAATTTTGCGCAGGGGTGAAACAGCAGATCACACCAGAGAGATTCACTTCGAGACGAGCGCACACAGCGCGATGTAACAATGCGAAATCGTATGCAGCTAAGCAGTTTTAACAGTGCTTCAGGCCTGCGTAGGCAGTGCTGCGCACCTGGTCATCGCACTCTAATGGCAGGCCGGTGCACTGCGTGTACGCTAGGGTAATCGATAAGCTTCACAGGGTGACGACCTTGAGGATCGCCCGCAGCTGTATGGAATAACTTACATACTAAAATTACACAGTGCGAAAATGACGCCAAAACGCAACACCTGCAAGGCGCACAGTAAGAGCGAGTAGCTAGCTATATATGTCTGACGATTCGCTTTTATACAAAGGTCAAACAACACATCTTATCATAGAGTTTCGCTTCGTGACGAGCGCACACAGCGCCATGTAACAATGCGAAATCGTATGCTGCTAGACAGTTTTGAGAGTGCTTCAGGCCTGCGTAGGGAGTGCTGCGCACCTGGTCATCGCACTCTTATGGCATGCGGGTGCACTGCGTGTACGCCAGGGTTATCGATAAACTTCACAGGGTGACGACCTTGAGCATCGCCCGCAGCTGTATGGAATAACTTTCATACTAAAATGACACAGTGCAAAAATGGCGCCAAAACGCACCACCTGCAAGGCGCACAGTGAGAGCGAGTAGCTAGCTATATATGTCTGACGATTCGCTTTAACACAAAGGTCTTACAGCATATCTTATCATAGAGTTTCGCTTCGAGACGAGCGCACACAGCGTCATAAAACAATGCGAAATCGTATGCAGCTAAGCAGTTTTGAGAGTGCTTTAGGCCTGCGTAGGCACTGCTGCGCACCTGGTCATCGCACTCTAAGTGCAGGTGGGTGCACTGCGTGTACGCCAGGGTTACCAGTTGGCTTCGCAGGGTGACGACCTTGAGGATCGCCCGCAGCTGTATGGAATAACTTACATACTAAAATGACACAGTGCAAAAATGGTATCAAAACGCACCACCTGCAAGGCGCACAGTGAGAGCGAGTAGCTAGCTATATATGTCTGAAGATTCACTTTTGCGCAGGGGTGAACTAGCAGATCACATCATAGAGATTCGCTTCGAGACGAACGCACACAGCGCGATGTAACAATGCGAAATCGTATGCAGCTAAGCAGTTTTGACAGTGCTTCAGGCCTGCGTAGGCATTGCTGCGCACCTGGTCATCGCGCTCTTAGTGCAGGCGGGTGCACTGCGTGTACGCCAGGGTTACCAGTAAGCTTCGCAGGGTGACGACCTTGAGGATCGCCCGCAGCTGTATGGAATAACTTACATACTAAAATGACACAGTGCAAAAATGGCGCCAAAACGCACCACCTGTAAGGCGCACAGTGAGAGCGAGTAGCTAGCCATATATGTCTGACGATTCGCTTTTATACAAAGGTCTAACAGCATATCTTATCATAGAGTTTCGCTTCGAGACGAGCGCACACAGCGTCATAAAACAATGCGAAATCGTATGCAGCTCAGCAGTTTTGAGAGTGCTTTAGGCCTGCGTAGGCACTGCTGCGCACCTGTTCATCGCACTCTAAATGCAGGCGGGTGCACTGCGTGTACGCCAGGGTAACCAGTTAGCTTCGCAGGGTGACGACCTTGAGGATCGCCCGCAGCTGTATGGAATAACTTTCATACTAAAATGACACAGTGCAAAAATGGCGCCAAAACGCACCACCTGCAAGGCGCACAGTGAGAGCGAGTAGCTAGCTATATATGTCTGACGATTCGCTTTTATACAAAGGTCAAACAACACATCTTATCATAGAGTTTCGCTTCGTGACGAGCGCACACAGCGCCATGTAACAATGCGAAATCGTATGCTGCTAGACAGTTTTGAGAGTGCTTCAGGCCTGCGTAGGCAGTGCTGCGCACCTGGTCATCGCACTCTTATGGCATGCGGGTGCACTGCGTGTACGCCAGGGTTATCGATAAGCTTCACAGGGTGACGACCTTGAGCATCGCCCGCAGCTGTATGGAATAACTTACATACTAAAATTACACAGTGCAAAAATGGCGCCAAAACGCACCACCTGCAAGGCGCACAGTGAGAGCGAGTAGCTAGCTATATATGTCTGACGATTCGCTTTTATACAAAGGTCTAACAGCATATCTTATCATAGAGTTTCGCTTCGAGACGAGCGCACACAGCGTCATAAAACAATGCGAAATCGTATGCAGCTAAGCAGTTTTGAGAGTGCTTTAGGCCTGCGTAGGCACTTCTGCGCACTAGGTCATCGCACTCTAAGTGCAGGCGAATGCACTGCGTGTACGCCAGGGTTATAAGTTAGCTTCGCAGGGTGACAACCTTGAGGATCGCCCGCAGCTGTATGGAATAACTTACAAAATAAAATGACACAGTGCGAAAATGGCACCAAAACGCACCACCTGCAAGGCGCACAGTGAGAGCGAGTAGCTAGCTATATATGTCTGAAGATTCACTTTTGCGCAGGGGTGAAACAGCAGATCACATCATAGAGTTTCGCTTCGAGACGAGCGCACACAGCGCGATGTAACAATGCGAAATCGTATGCAGCTAAGCAGTTTTGAAAGTGCTTCAGGCCTGCGTAGGCAGTGCTGCGCACCTGGTCATCGCACTCTAATGGCAGGCGGGTGCACTGCGTGTACGCCAGGGTTACCAGTAAGCTTCGCAGGGTGACGACCTTGAGGATCGCCCGCAGCTGTATGGAATAACTTACATACTAAAATGACACAGTGCGAAAATTGCGCCAAAACGCACCACCTGCAAGGCGCACAGTAAGAGCGAGTAGCTAGCTATATATATCTGACGATTCGCTTTTATACAAAGGTCTAACAGCATATCTTATCATAGAGTTTCGCTTCGAGACGAGCGCACACAGCGTCATAAAACAATGCGAAATCGTATGCAGCTCAGCAGTTTTGAGAGTGCTTTAGGCCTGCGTAGGCACTGCTGCGCACCTGTTCATCGCACTCTAAATGCAGGCGGGTGCACTGCGTGTACGCCAGGGTAACCAGTTAGCTTCGCAGGGTGACGACCTTGAGGATCGCCCGCAGCTGTATGGAATAACTTTCATACTAAAATGACACAGTGCAAAAATGGCGCCAAAACGCACCACCTGCAAGGCGCACAGTGAGAGCGAGTAGCTAGCTATATATGTCTGACGATTCGCTTTAACACAAAGGTCTTACAGCATATCTTATCATAGAGTTTCGCTTCGAGACGAGCGCACACAGCGTCATAAAACAATGCGAAATCGTATGCAGCTAAGCAGTTTTGAGAGTGCTTTAGGCCTGCGTAGGCACTGCTGCGCACCTGGTCATCGCACTCTAAGTGCAGGCGGGTGCACTGCGTGTACGGCAGGGTTATCAGTTAGCTTCGCAGGGTGACAACCTTGAGGATCGCCCGCAGCTGTATGGAATAACTTACATACTAAAATGACACAGTGCGAAAATGGCACCAAAACGCACCACCTGCAAGGCGCACAGTGAGAGCGAGTAGCTAGCTATATATGTCTGAAGATTTACTTTTGCGCAGGGGTGAAACAGCAGATCACATCATAGAGATTCGCTTCGAGACGAGCGCACACAGCGCGATGTAACAATGCGAAATCGTATGCAGCTAAGCAGTTTTGACAGTGCTTCAGGCCTGCGTAGGCATTGTTGCGCACCTGGTCATCGCGCTCTTAAAGCAGGCGGGTGCACTGCGTGTACGCCAGGGTTACCAGTTGGCTTCGCAGGGTGACGACCTTGAGGATCGCCTGCAGCTGTATGGAATAACTTACATACTAAAATGACACAGTGCAAAAATGGCATCAAAACGCACCACCTGCAAGGCGCACAGTGAGAGCGAGTAGCTAGCTTTATATGTCTGAAGATTCACTTTTGCGCAGGGCTGAACTAGCAGATCACATCATAGAGATTCGCTTCGAGACGAGCGCACACAGCGCGATGTAACAATGCGAAATCGTATGCAGCTTAGCAGTTTTGACAGTGCTTCAGGCCTGCGTAGGCAGTGCTGCGCACCTGGTCATCGCACTCTAATGGCAGGCGGGTGCACTGCGTGTACGCCAGGGTTATCGATAAGCTTCACAGGGTGACGACCTTGAGGATCGCCCGCAGCTGTATGGAATAAATTACATACTAAAATTACACAGTGCGAAAATGACGCCAAAACGCACCACCTGCAAGGCGCACAGTGAGAGCGAGTAGCTAGCTATATATGTCTGACGATTCGCTTTTATAGAAAGGTCTTACAACACATCTTATCATAGAGTTTCGCTTCGAGACGAGCGCACACAGCGCCATGTAACAATGCGAAATCGTATGCAGCTAGACAGTTTTGAGAGTGCTTCAGGCCTGCGTAGGCTGTGCTGCGCACCTGGTCATCATACTCTTATGGCAGGCGGGTGCACTGCGTGTACGCTAGGGTTATCGATAAGCTTCACAGGGTGACGACCTTGAGGATCGCCCGCAGCTGTATGGAATAACTTACATACTAAAAATTACACAGTGCGAAAATGACGCCAAAACGCACCACCTGCAAGGCGCACAGTGAGAGCGAGTAGCTAGCTATATATGTCTGACCATTTGCTTTTATACAAAGGTCTAACAGCATATCTTATCATAGAGTTTCGCTTCGAGACGAGCGCACACAGCGTCATAAAACAATGCGAAATCGTATGCAGCTAAGCAGTTTTGAGAGTGCTTTAGGCCTGCGTAGGCACTGCTGCGCACCTGGTCATCGCACTCTAAATGCAGGCGGGTGCACAGCGTGTACGCCAGGGTAACCAGTTAGCTTCGCAGGGTGACGACCTTGAGGATCGCACGCAGCTGTATGGAATAACTTACATACTAAAATGACACAGTGCAAAAATGGCGCCAAAACGCACCACCTGCAAGGCGCACAGTGAGAGCGAGTAGCTAGCTATATATGTCTGACGATTCGCTTTTATACAAAGGTCTAACAGCATATCTTATCATAGAGTTTCGCTTCGAGACGAGCGCACACAGCGTCATAAAACAATGCGAAATCGTATGCAGCTAAGCAGTTTTGAGAGTGCTTTAGGCCTGCGTAGGCACTGCTGCGGACCTGGTCATCGCACTGTAAGTGCAGGCGGGTGCACTGCGTGTACGGCAGGGTTATCAGTTAGCTTCGCAGGGTGACAACCTTGAGGATCGCCCGCAGCTGTATGGAATAACTTACATACTAAAATGACACAGTGCGAAAATGGCACCAAAACGCACCACCTGCAAGGCGCACAGTGAGAGCGAGTAGCTAGCTATATATGTCTGAAGATTTACTTTTGCGCAGGGGTGAAACAGCAGATCACATCATAGAGATTCGCTTCGAGACGAGCGCACACAGCGCGATGTAACAATGCGAAATCGTATGCAGCTAAGCAGTTTTGACAGTGCTTCAGGCCTGCGTAGGCATTGTTGCGCACCTGGTCATCGCGCTCTTAAAGCAGGCGGGTGCACTGCGTGTACGCCAGGGTTACCAGTTGGCTTCGCAGGGTGACGACCTTGAGGATCGCCCGCAGCTGTATGGAATAACTTACATACTAAAATTACACAGTGCGAAAATGACGCCAAAACGCAACACCTGCAAGGCGCACAGTAAGAGCGAGTAGCTAGCTATATATGTCTGACGATTCGCTTTTATACAAAGGTCAAACAACACATCTTATCATAGAGTTTCGCTTCGTGACGAGCGCACACAGCGCCATGTAACAATGCGAAATCGTATGCTGCTAGACAGTTTTGAGAGTGCTTCAGGCCTGCGTAGGCATTGTTGCGCACCTGGTCATCGCGCTCTTAAAGCAGGCGGGTGCACTGCGTGTACGCCAGGGTTATCGATAAGCTTCACAGGGTGACGACCTTGAGCATCGCCCGCAGCTGTATGGAATAACTTACATACTAAAATTACACAGTGCAAAAATGGCGCCAAAACGCACCACCTGCAAGGCGCACAGTGAGAGCGAGTAGCTAGCTATATATGTCTGACGATTCGCTTTTATACAAAGGTCTAACAGCATATCTTATCATAGAGTTTCGCTTCGAGACGAGCGCACACAGCGTCATAAAACAATGCGAAATCGTATGCAGCTAAGCAGTTTTGAGAGTGCTTTAGGCCTGCGTAGGCACTTCTGCGCACTTGGTCATCGCACTCTAAGTGCAGGCGAATGCACTGCGTGTACGCCAGGGTTATAAGTTAGCTTCGCAGGGTGACAACCTTGAGGATCGCCCGCAGCTGTATGGAATAACTTACAAAATAAAATGACACAGTGCAAAATGGCACCAAAACGCACCACCTGCAAGGCGCACAGTGAGAGCGAGTAGCTAGCTATATATGTCTGAAGATTCAATTTTGCGCAGGGGTGAAACAGCAGATCACACCAGAGAGATTCACTTCGAGACGAGCGCACACAGCGCGATGTAACAATGCGAAATCGTATGCAGCTAAGCAGTTTTGACAGTGCTTCAGGCCTGCGTAGGCAGTGCTGCGCACCTGGTCATCGCACTCTAATGGCAGGCCGGTGCACTGCGTGTACGCTAGGGTAATCGATAAGCTTCACAGGGTGACGACCTTGAGGATCGCCCGCAGCTGTATGGAATAACTTACATACTAAAATGACACAGTGCAAAAATGGTATCAAAACGCACCACCTGCAAGGCGCACAGTGAGAGCGAGTAGCTAGCTATATATGTCTGAAGATTCACTTTTGCGCAGGGGTGAACTAGCAGATCACATCATAGAGATTCGCTTCGAGACGAACGCACACAGCGCGATGTAACAATGCGAAATCGTATGCAGCTAAGCAGTTTTGACAGTGCTTCAGGCCTGCGTAGGCATTGCTGCGCACCTGGTCATCGCGCTCTTAGTGCAGGCGGGTGCACTGCGTGTACGCCAGGGTTACCAGTAAGCTTCGCAGGGTGACGACCTTGAGGATCGCCCGCAGCTGTATGGAATAACTTACATACTAAAATGACACAGTGCAAAAATGGCGCCAAAACGCACCACCTGTAAGGCGCACAGTGAGAGCGAGTAGTTAGCTTTATATGTCTGACGATTCGCTTTTATACAAAGGTCTAACAGCATATCTTATCAAAGAGTTTCGCTTCGAGACGAGCGCACACAGCGTCATAAAACAATGCGAAATCGTATGCAGCTAAGCAGTTTTGAGAGTGCTTTAGGCCTGCGTAGGCACTGCTGCGCACCTGGTCATCGCACTCTAAGTGCAGGTGGGTGCACTGCGTGTACGCCACGGTTATAATATATCTTCGCAGGGTGACAACCTTGAGGATCGCCCGCAGCTGTATGGAATAACTTACAAAATAAAATGACACAGTGCGAAAATGGCACCAAAACGCATCACCTGCAAGGCGCACAGTGAGAGCGAGTAGCTAGCTATATATGTCTGAAGATTCACTTTTGCGCAGGGGTGAAACAGCAGATCACATCATAGAGTTTCGCTTCGAGACGAGCGCACACAGCGCCATGTAACAATGCGAAATCGTATGCAGCTAGACAGTTTTGAGAGTGCTTCAGGCCTGCGTAGGCTGTGCTGCGCACCTGGTCATCGCACTCTTATGGCAGGCGGGTGCACTGCGTGTACGCTAGGGTTACCAGTAAGCTTCGCAGGGTGACGACCTTGAGGATCGCCCGCAGCTGTATGGAATAACTTACATACTAAAATGACACAGTGCAAAAATGGCGCCAAAACGCACCACCTGTAAGGCGCACAGTGAGAGCGAGTAGCTAGCTATATATGTCTGACGATTCGCTTTTATACAAAGGTCTAACAGCATATCTTATCAAAGAGTTTCGCTTCGAGACGAGCGCACACAGCGTCATAAAACAATGCGAAATCGTATGCAGCTAAGCAGTTTTGAGAGTGCTTTAGGCCTGCGTAGGCACTGCTGCGCACCTGGTCATCGCACTCTAAGTGCAGGTGGGTGCACTGCGTGTACGCCACGGTTAAAATATAGCTTCGCAGGGTGACAACCTTGAGGATCGCCCGCAACTGTATGGAATAACTTACAAAATAAAATGACACAGTGCAAAAATGGCGCCAAAACGCACCACCTGTAAGGCGCACAGTGAGAGCGAGTAGCTAGCTATATATGTCTGACGATTCGCTTTTATACAAAGGTCTAACAGCATATCTTATCAAAGAGTTTCGCTTCGAGACGAGCGCACACAGCGTCATAAAACAATGCGAAATCGTATGCAGCTAAGCAGTTTTGAGAGTGCTTTAGGCCTGCGTAGGCACTGCTGTGCACCTGGTCATCGCACTCTAAGTGCAGGTGGGTGCACTGCGTGTACGCCACGGTTATAATATAGCTTCGCAGGGTGACAACCTTGAGGATCGCCCGCAGCTGTATGGAATAACTTACAAAATAAAATGACACAGTGCGAAAATGGCACCAAAACGCATCACCTGCAAGGCGCACAGTGAGAGCGAGTAGCTAGCTATATATATCTGACGATTCGCTTTTATACAAAGGTCTAACAGCATATCTTATCATAGAGTTTCGCTTCGAGACGAGCGCACACAGCGTCATAAAACAATGCGATATCGTATTCAGCTAAGCAGTTTTGAGAGTGCTTTAGGCCTGCGTAGGCACTGCTGCGCACCTGGTCATCGCGCTCTTAGTGCAGGCGGGTGCACTGCGTGTACGCCAGGGTAACCAGTTAGCTTCGCAGGGTGACGACCTTGAGGATCGCCCGCAGCTGTATGGAATAACTTACATACTAAAATGACACAGTGCAAAAATGGCGCCAAAACGCACCACCTGCAAGGCGCACAGTGAGAGCGAGTAGCTAGCTATATATGTCTGACGATTCGCTTTTATACAAAGGTCTAACAGCATATCTTATCATAGAGTTTCGCTTCGAGACGAGCGCACACAGCGTCATAAAACAATGCGAAATCGTATGCAGCTACAGTTTTGAGAAAGCTTTAGCCTGCGTAGGCACTGCTGCGCACCTGGTCATCGCACTCTAAGTGCAGGCGGGTGCACTGCGTGTACGCCAGGGTTATCAGTTAGCTTCGCAGGGTGACAACCCGAGGATCGCCCGCAGCTGTATGGAATAACTTACATACTAAAAATGACACAGTGCGAAAATGGCACCAAAACGCACCACCTGCAAGGCCCACAGTGAGAGCGAGTAGCTAGCTATATATGTCTGAAGATTCACTTTTTGCGCAGGGGTGAAACAGCAGATCACATCATAGAGATTCGCTTCGAGACGAGCGCACACAGCGCGATGTAACAATGCGAAATCGTATGCAGCTAAGCAGTTTTGACAGTGCTTTAGGCCTGCGTAGGCATTGCTGCGCACCTGGTCATCGCGCTCTTAGTGCAGGCGGGTGCACTGCGTGTAAGCCAGGGTTACCAGTTAGCTTCGCAGGGTGACGACCTTGAGGATCGCCCGCAGCTGTATGGAATAACTTACATACTAAAATGACACAGTGCAAAAATGGCGCCAAAACGCACCATCTGTAAGGCGCACAGTGAGAGCGAGTAGCTAGCTATATATGTCTGACGATTCGCTTTTATACAAAGGTCTAACAGCATATCTTATCATAGAGTTTCGCTTCGAGACGAGCGCACACAGCGTCAGCGTAACAATGCGAAATCGTATGCAGCTAAGCAGTTTTGAGAGTGCTTTAGGCCTGCGTAGGCACTGCTGCGCACCTGGTCATCGCACTCTTAGTAAAGCAGGCGGGTGCACTGCGTGTACGCCAGGGTTACCAGTAAGCTTCGCAGGGTGACGACCTTGAGGATCGCCCGCAGCTGTATGGAATAACTTACATACTAAAATGACACAGTGCGAAAATTGCGCCAAAACGCACCACCTGCAAGGCGCACAGTGAGAGCGAGTAGCTAGTGAAACAGCATATCACATCATAGAGATTCGCTTCGAGACGAGCGCACACAGCGTCATGTAACAATGCGAAATCGTATTCAGCAGCAGTTTTGACAGTGCTTCAGTTTTGCGAGTGCTTTTAGGCCTGCGTAGGCACTGCTGCGCACCTGGTCATCGCACTCTAAGGCAGGCGGGTGCACTGCGTGTACGCCAGGGTAACCAGTTAGCTTCGCAGGGTGACGACCTTGAGGATCGCCCGCAGCTGTATGGAATAACTTACATACTAAAATGACACAGTGCAAAAATGGCGCCAAAACGCACCACCTGCAAGGCACACAGTGAGAGCGAGTAGCTAGCTATATATGTCTGACGATTCGCTTTTATACAAAGGTCTAACAGCATATCTTATCATAGAGTTTCGCTTCGAGACGAGCGCACACAGCGTCATAAAACAATGCGAAATCGTATGCAGCTAAGCAGTTTTGAGAGTGCTTTAGGCCTGCGTAGGCACTGCTGCGCACCTGGTCATCGCACTCTTAAAAGTAGGCGGGTGCACTGCGTGTACGCCAGGGTTATCAGTTAGCTTCGCAGGGTGACAACCTTGAGGATCGCCCGCAGCTGTATGGAATAACTTACATACTAAAATGACACAGTGCGAAAATGGCACCAAAACGCACCACCTGCAAGGCGCACAGTGAGAGCGAGTAGCTAGCTATATATGTCTGAAGATTCACTTTTATACAAAGGTCTAACAGCATATCTTATCAAGAGTTTCGCTTCGAGACGAGCGCACACAGCGTCATAAAACAATGCGAAATCGTATGCAGCTAAGCAGTTTTGACAGTGCTTCAGGCCTGCGTAGGCACTGCTGCGCACCTGGTCATCGCACTCTAAAGTGCAGGCGGGTGCACTGCGTGTACGCCAGGGTTATCAGTTAGCTTCGCAGGGTGACGACCTTGAGGATCGCCCGCAGCTGTATGGAATAACTTACACTAAAAAATGACACAGTGCAAAAATGGCGCCAAAACGCACCACCTGTAAGGCGCACAGTGAGCGAGTAGCTAGCTATATATGTCTGACGATTCACTTTTGCGCAGGGGTGAAACAGCAGATCACATCATAGAGTTTCGCTTCGAGACGAGCGCACACAGCGCCATGTAACAATGCGAAATCGTATGCAGCTAGACAGTTTTGAGAGTGCTTCAGGCCTGCGTAGGCTGTGCTGCGCACCTGGTCATCGCAGTCTAATGGCAGGCAGATTGCACTGCGTGTACGCCAGGGTAACCAGTTAGCTTCGCAGGGTGACGACCTTGAGGATCGCCCGCAGCTGTATGGAATAACTTACATACTAAAATGACACAGTGCAAAAATGGCGCCAAAACGCACCACCTGCAAGGCGCACAGTGAGAGCGAGTAGCTAGCTTTATATGTCTTACGATTCGCTTTTATACAAGGTCTTACAGCATATCTTATCATAGAGTTTCGCTTCGAGACGAGCGCACACAGCGTCATAAAACAATGCGAAATCGTATGCAGCTATGCAGTTTTGAGAGTGCTTTAGGCCTGCGTAGGCACTGCTGCGCACCTGGTCATCACACTCTAAGTGCAGGCGGGTGCACTGCGTGTACGCCAGGGTAACCAGTTAGCTTCGCAGGGTGACGACCTTGAGGATCGCCCGCAGCTGTATGGAATAACTTACATACTAAAATGACAACAGTGCGAAAATGGCGCCAAAACGCACCACCTGCAAGGCGCACAGTGAGCGCGAGTAGCTAGCTATATATATCTGACGATTCGCTTTTATACAAAAGGTTTAACAGCATATCTTATCATGAGATTTCGCTTCGAGACGAGCGCACACAGCGTCATAAAACAATGCGAAATCGTATTCAGCTAAGCAGTTTTGAGAGTGCTTTAGGCCTGCGTAGGCACTGCTGCGCACCTGGTCATCGCACTCTAAGTGCAGGCGGGTGCACAGCGTGTACGCCAGGGTAACCAGTTAGCTTCGCAGGGTGGACGACTTTGAGGATCGCCCGCAGCTGTATGGAATAACTTACATACTAAAATGACACAGTGCGAAAATGGCGCCAAAAAACGCACCACCTGCAAGGCGCACAGTGAAAGCGAGTAGCTAGCTATATATATCTGACGATTCGCTTTTATACAAAGGTCTAACAGCATATCTTATCATAGAGTTTCGCTTCGAGACGAGCGCACACAGCGTCATGAAACAATGCGAAATCGTATGCAGCTAAGCAGTTTTGAGAGTGCTTCGAGGCCTGCGTAGTACTGCTGCGCACCTGGTCATCGCACTCTAAAGTAGGCGGGTGCACTGCGTGTACGCCAGGGTTATTAGTTAGCTTCGCAGGGTGACGACCTTGAGGATCGCCCCGCAGCTGTATGGAATAACTTACATACTAAAAATGACACAGTGCAAAAATGGCGCCAAAACGCACCACCTGCAAGGCGCACAGTGAGAGCGAGTAGCTAGCTATATATGTCTGACGATTCGCTTTTATACAAAGGTTAAACAGCATATCTTATCATAGAGTTTCGCTTCGAGACGAGCGCACACAGCGTCATGTAAAAACAATGCGAAATCGTATGCAGCTAAGCAGTTTTGAGAGTGCTTTAGGCCTGCGTAGGCACTGCTGCGCACCTGGTCATCGCACTCTAAGTGCAGGCGGGTGCACTGCGTGTACGCCAGGGTTACCAGTTAGCTTCGCAGGGTGACAACCTTGAGGATCGCCCGCAGCTGTATGGAATAACTTACATACTAAAATGACACAGTGCGAAAATGGCACCAAAACGCACCACCTGCAAGGCGCACAGTGAGAGCGAGTAGCTAGCTATATATGTCTGAAGATTCACTTTTATACAAAGGTCTAACAGCATATCTTATCATAGAGTTTCGCTTCGAGACGAGCGCACACAGCGTCATAAAACAATGCGAAATCGTATGCAGCTAGACAGTTTGAGAGTGCTTCAGGCCTGCGTAGGCACTGCTGCGCACCTGGTCATCGCAGTCTCATGGCAGGCGGGTGCACTGCGTGTACGCCAGGGTTACCAGTTAGCTTCGCAGGGTGACGACCTTGAGGATCGCCCGCAGCTGTATGGAATAACTTACATACTAAAATGACACCAGTGCAAAATTGCGCCAAAACGCACCACCTGCAAGGCGCACAGTGAGCGAGTAGCTAGCTATATATGTCTGACGATTCGCTTTTATACAAAGGTCTAACAGCATATCTTATCATAGAGTTTCGCTTCGAGACGAGCGCACACAGCGTCATGTAACAATGCGAAATCGTATGCAGCTAAGCAGTTTTGAGAGTGCTTTAGGCCTGCGTAGGCATTGCTGCGCACCTGGTCATCGCACTCTAAGTGCAGGCGGGTGCACTGCGTGTACGCCAGGGTAACCAGTTAGCTTCGCAGGGTGACGACCTTGAGGATCGCCCGCAGCTGTATGGAATAACTTACAAAACCTAAAAATGACACCAGTGCAAAATGGCGCCAAAACGCACCACCTGCAAGGCGCACAGTGAGAGCGAGTAGCTAGCTATATATGTCTGACGATTCGCTTTTATACAAGGTCTAACAGCATATCTTATCATAGAGTTTCGCTTCGAGACGAGCGCACACAGCGTCATAAAACAATGCGAAATCGTATGCAGCTAAAGCAGTTTTGAGAGTGCTTTAGGCCTGCGTAGGCACTGCTGCGCACCTGGTCATCGCACTCTAAGTGCAGGCGGGTGCACTGCGTGTACGCCAGGGTTACCAGTTAGCTTCGCAGGGTCGACAACCTTGAGGATCGCCCGCAGCTGTATGGAATAACTTACATACTAAAATGACACAGTGCGAAAATTGCACCAAAACGCACCACCCGCAAGGCGCACGGTGAGAGCGAGTAGCTAGCTATATATGTCTGACGATTCGCTTTTATACAGGGGTGAAACAGCATATCACATCATAGAGTTTCGCTTCGAGACGAGCGCACACAGCGCGATAAAACAATGCGAAATCGTATGCAGCTAAGCAGTTTTGACAGTGCTTTAGGCCTGCGTAGGCACTGCTGCGCACCTGGTCATCGACTTCTAAAGTGCAGGCGGGTGCACTGCGTGTACGCCAGGGTTACCAGTTAGCTTTGCAGGGTGACGACCTTGAGGATCGCCCGCAGCCTGTATGGAATAACTTACACAAAATAAAATGACACAGTGCGAAAATGGCACCAAAACGCACCACCTGCAAGGCGCACAGTGAGAACGAGTAGCTAGCTTTATATATCCGACGATTCGCTTTTATACAAAGGTCTAACAGCATATCTTATCATAGAGTTTCGCTTCGAGACGAGCGCACACAGCGTCATGTAACAATGCGAAATCGGTATGCATCATAAGCAGTTTTGAGAGTGCTTTAGGCCTGCGTAGGCACTGCTGCGCACCTGGTCATCGCACTCTGAACGCAGGCGGGTGCACTGCGTGTACGCCAGGGTAACCAGTTAAGCTTCGCAGGGTACGACGACCTTGAGGATCGCCCGCAGCTGTATGGAATAACTTACATACTAAAATGACACAGTGCAAAAATGGCGCCAAAACGCACCACCTGCAAGGCACACAGTGAGAGCGAGTAGCTAGCTATATATATCTGACGATTCGCTTTTATACAAAGGTCTAACAGCATATCTTATCATAGAGTTTCGCTTCGAGACGAGCGCACACAGCGTCATAAAACAATGCGAAATCCTATGCAGCTAAGCAGTTTTGAGAGTGCTTTAGGCCTGCGAAGGCACTGCTGCGCACCTGGTCATCGCACTCTAAGTGCAGGCGGGTGCACTGCGTGTACGCCAGGGTTACCAGTTAGCTTCGCAGGGTGACGACCTTGAGGATCGCCCGCAGCTGTATGGAATAACTTACATACTAAAATGACACAGTGCAAAAATGGCGCCAAAACGCACCACCTGCAAGGCGCAAAGTGAGAGCGAGTAGCTAGCTATATATGTCTGACGATTCGCTTTTATACAATGGTGAAACAGCATATCTATCATAGAGTTTCGCTTCGAGACGAGCGCACACAGCGTCATAAAACAATCTGCAGCTATCAAGAGTGCTTTCTGCGGAAGGCACTTCGGCAAGACCTGGTCATCGACGAACGCACACAGCGTTCATGTAACAATGCGATGGAATCTTACATATGCAGCTGGCACCAAAACGCACCACCTGCAAGGCGCACAGTTTTACCTCTGAAGTGCTTCAGGCCTGCATAAAGCATTGCTGCGCACCTGGTCATCGCGCTCAGTTTTTAGTGCTTCAGGCGGGTGCACTGCGTGAACGAACCAGGGTTACCAGTAAGCTTCGCAGGGTGACGACCTTGAGGATCGCCCGCAGCTGTATGGAATAACTTACATACTAAAATGACACAGTGCAAAAATGGCGCCAAAACGCACCACCTGTAAGGCGCACAGTGAGAGCGAGTAGCTAGCTATATATGTCTGACGATTCGCTTTTATACAAAGGTCTAACAGCATATCTTATCAAAGAGTTTCGCTTCGAGACGAGCGCACACAGCGTATGGTCATAAAACAATGCGAAATCGTATGCAGCTAAGCAGTTTTGAGAGTGCTTTAGGCCTGCGTAGGCACTGCTGCGCACCTGGTCATCGCACTCTAAGTGCAGGCGGGTGCACAGCGTGTACGCCAGGGTTACCAGTTAGCTTCGCAGGGTGACGAACTTGAGGATCGCCCGCAGCTGTATGGAATAAACATACTAAAATGACACAGTGCAAAAATGGCGCCAAAACGCACCACCTGCAAGGCGCACAGTGAGCGAGTAGCTTGTTCTTAGAGATTTGCTTCGAGACGAGCGCACACAGCGCGATGTAACAATGCGAAATCGTATGCAGCTAAGCAGTTTTGACAGTGCTTCAGGCCTGCGTAGGCATTGCTGCGCACCTGGTCATCGCGCTCTTAGTGCAGGCGGGTGCACTGCGTGTACGCCAGGGTTACCAGTTAGCTTCGCAGGGTGACGACCTTGAGGATCGCCCGCAGCTGTATGGAATAACTTACATACTAAAAATGACACAGTGCAAAAATGGCGCCAAAACGCACCACCTGCAAGGCGCACAGTGAGAGCGAGTAGCTAGCTATATATGTCTGACGATTCGCTTTATACAAAGGTCTAACAGCATATCTTATCATAGAGTTTCGCTTCGAGACAAGCGCACACAGCGTCATAAAACAATGCGAAATCGTATGCAGCTATGCAGTTTTGAGAGTGCTTTAGGCCTGCGTAGGCACTGCTGCGCACCTGGTCATCGCACTCTAAGTGCAGGCGGGTGCACTGCGTGTACGCAAGGGTTATCAGTTAGCTTCGCAGGGTGACAACCTTGAGGATCGCCCGCAGCTGTATGGAATAACTTACAAAATAAAATGACACAGTGCGAAAATGGCACCAAAACGCACCACCTGCAAGGCGCACAGTGAGAGCGAGTAGCTAGCTATATATGTCTGAAGATTCACTTTTGCGCAGGGGTGAAACAGCAGATCACATCATAGAGTTTCGCTTCGAGACGAGCGCACACAGCGCCATGTAACAATGCGAAATCGTATGCAGCTAGACAGTTTTGAGAGTGCTTCAGGCCTGCGTAGGCTGTGCTGCGCACCTGGTCATCGCACTCTTATGGCAGGCAGGTGCACTGCGTGTACGCTAGGGTTACCAGTTAACGCTTCGCAGGGTGACGACCTTGAGGATCGCCGGCAGCTGTATGGAATAACTTACATACTAAAATGACACAGTGCGAAAATTGCGCCAAAACGCACCACCTGCAAGGCGCACAGTGAGAGCGAGTAGCCAGCTATATATATCTGACGATTCGCTTTTATACAAAGGTTTAACAGCATATCTTATCATAGAGTTTCGCTTCGAGACGAGCGCACACAGCGTCATAAAACAATGCGAAATCGTATTCAGCTAAGCAGTTTTGAGAGTGCTTTAGGCCTGCGTAGGCACTGCTGCGCACCTGGTCATCGCACTCTAAGTGCAGGCGGGTGCACAGCGTGTACGCCAGGGTAACCAGTTAGCTTCGCAGGGTGACGACCTTGAGGATCGCCCGCAGCTGTATGGAATAACTTACATACTAAAATGACACAGTGCAAAAATGGCGCCAAAACGCACCACCTGCAAGGCGCACAGTGAGAGCGAGTAGCTAGCTATATATGTCTGACGATTCGCTTTTGCGCAGGGGTGAAACAGCAGATCACATCATAGAGATTCGCTTCGAGACGAGCGCACACAGCGCGATGTAACAATGCGAAATCGTATGCAACTAACAGTTTTGAAAGTGCTTCAGGCCTGCGTAGGCAGTGCTGCGCACCTAGTCATCACCTCTAATGGCAGGCGGGTGCACTGCGTGTACGCCAGGGTTACCAGTAAGCTTCGCAGGGTGACGACCTTGAGGATCGCCCGCAGCTGTATGGAATAACTTACATACTAAAATGACACAGTGCGAAAATTGCGCCAAAACGCACCACCTGCAAGGCGCACAGTGAGAGCGAGTAGCTAGCTATATATATCTGACGATTCGCTTTTATACAAAGGTCTAACAGCATATCTTATCATAGAGTTTCGCTTCGAGACGAGCGCACACAGCGTCATAAAACAATGCGAAATCGTATGCAGCTAAGCAGTTTTGAGAGTGCTTTAGGCCTGCGAAGGCACTGCTGCGCACCTGGTCATCGCACTCTAAGTGCAGGCGGGTGCACTGCGTGTACGCCAGGGTAACCAGTTAGCTTCGCAGGGTGACGACCTTGAGGATCGCCTGCAGCTATATGGAATAACTTACATACTAAAATGACACAGTGCAAAAATGGCGCCAAAACGCACCACCTGCAAGGCGCACAGTGAGAGCGAGTAGCTAGCTATATATGTCTGACGATTCGCTTTTATACAAAGGTCCTACAGCATATCTTATCATAGAGTTTCGCTTCGAGACGAGCGCACACAGCGTCATAAAACAATGCGAAATCTTATGCAGCTAAGCAGTTTTGAGAGTGCTTTAGGCCTGCGAAGGCACTGCTGCGCACCTGGTCATCGCACTTTAAGTGCAGGCGGGTGCACTGCGTGTACGCCAGGGTTATCAGTTAGCTTCGCAGGGTGACAACCTTGAGGATCGCCCGCAGCTGTATGGAATAACTTACATACTAAAATGACACAGTGCGAAAATGGCACCAAAACGCACCACCTGCAAGGCGCAAAGTGAGAGCGAGTAGCTAGCTATATACCTCTGAAGATTCACTTTTGCGCAATGGTGAAACAGCAGATCACATCATAAAGATTCGCTTCGAGACGAACGCACACAGCGCGATGTAACAATGCGAAATCGTATGCAGCTAAGCAGTTTTGACAGTGCTTCAGGCCTGCGTAGGCATTGCTGCGCACCTGGTCATCGCGCTCTTAGTGCAGGCGGGTGCACTGCGTGTACGCCAGGGTTACCAGTAAGCTTCGCAGGGTGACGACCTTGAGGATCGCCCGCAGCTGTATGGAATAACTTACATACTAAAATGACACAGTGCAAAATGGCGCCAAAACGCACCACCTGTAAGGCGCACAGTGAGCGCAGTAGCTAGCTATATATGTCTGACGATTCGCTTTTTATACAAAGGTCTAACAGCATATCTTATCAAAGAGTTTCGCTTCGAGACGAGCGCACACAGCGTCATAAAAACAATGCGAAATCGTATGCAGCTAAGCAGTTTTGAGAGTGCTTTAGGCCTGCGTAGGCACTGCTGCGCACCTGGTCATCGCACTCTAAGTGCAGGCGGGTGCACAGCGTGTACGCCAGGGTTACCAGTTAGCTTCGCAGGGTGACGACCTTGAGGATCGCCCGCAGCTGTAAGGAATAACTTACATACTAAAATGACACAGTGCAAAAATGGCGCCAAAACGCACCACCTGCAAGGCGCACAGTGAGCGAGTAGCTAGCTCTTAGAGATTTGCTTCGAGACGAGCGCACACAGCGCGATGTAACAATGCGAAATCGTATGCAGCTAAGCAGTTTTGACAGTGCTTCAGGCCTGCGTAGGCATTGCTGCGCACCTGGTCATCGCGCTCTTAGTGCAGGCGGGTGCACTGCGTGTACGCCAGGGTTACCAGTTAGCTTCGCAGGGTGACGACCTTGAGGATCGCCCGCAGCTGTATGGAATAACTTACATACTAAAAATGACACAGTGCAAAAATGGCGCCAAAACGCACCACCTGCAAAGGCGCACAGTGAGAACAGTAGCTAGCTATATATGTCTGACGATTCGCTTTTATACAAGGTCTAACAGCATATCTTATCATAGAGTTTCGCTTCGAGACAAGCGCACACAGCGTCATAAAAACAATGCGAAATCGTATGCAGCTATGCAGTTTTGAGAGTGCTTAGGCCTGCGTAGGCACTGCTGCGCACCTGGTCATCGCACTCTAAGTGCAGGCGGGTGCACTGCGTGTACGCCAGGGTTATCCAGTTAGCTTCGCAGGGTGACAACCTTGAGGATCCCCCGCAGCTGTATGGAATAACTTACAAAATAAAATGACACAGTGCGAAAATGGCACCAAAACGCACCACCTGCAAGGCGCACAGTGAGAGCGAGTAGCTAGCTATATATGTCTGAAGATTAACTTTTGCGCAGGGGGTGAAACAGCAGATCACATCATAGAGTTTCGCTTCGAGACGAGCGCACACAGCGCCATGTAACAATGCGAAATCGTATGCAGCTAGACAGTTTTGAGAGTGCTTCAGGCCTGCGTAGGCTGTGCTGCGCACCTGGTCATCGCACTCTTATGGCAGGCGGGTGCACTGCGTGTACGCTAGGGTTACCAGTAAGCTTCGCAGGGTGACGACCTTGAGGATCGCCCGCAGCTGTATGGAATAACTTACATACTAAAATGACACAGTGCGAAAAATTGCGCCAAAACGCACCACCTGCAGGGCGCACAGTGAGAGCGAGTAGCTAGCTATATATATCTGACGATTCGCTTTTATACAAAGGTTTAACAGCATATCTTATCATAGAGTTTCGCTTCGAGACGAGCGCACACAGCGTCATAAAACAATGCGAAATCGTATTCAGCTAAGCAGTTTTGAGAGTGCTTTAGGCCTGCGTAGGCACTGCTGCGCACCTGGTCATCGCACTCTAAGTGCAGGCGGGGTGCACAGCGTGTACGCCAGGGTAACCAGTTAGCTTCGCAGGGTGACGACCTTGAGGATCGCCCGCAGCTGTATGGAATAACTTACATACTAAAATGACACAGTGCAAAAATGGCGCCAAAACGCACCACCTGCAAGGCGCACAGTGAGAGCGAGTAGCTAGCTATATATGTCTGACGATTCGCTTTTATACAAAGGTCTAACAGCATATCTTATCATAGAGTTTCGCTTCGAGACGAGCGCACACAGCGTCATAAAACAATGCGAAATCGTATGCAGCTAAGCAGTTTTGAGTGTGCTTTAGGCCTGCGAAGGCACTGCTGCGCACCTGGTCATCGCACTCTAAGTGCAGGCGGGTGCACTGCGTGTACGCCAGGGTTATCAGTTAGCTTCGCAGGGTGACAACCTTGAGGATCGCCCGCAGCTGTATGGAATAACTTACATACTAAAATGACACAGTGCGAAAATGGCACCAAAACGCACTTCCTGCAAGGCGCAAAGTGAGAGCGAGTAGCTAGCTATATATGTCCTGAAAGATTCACTTTTGCGCGGGGGGTGAAGCAGCAGATCACATCATAAAGATTCGCTTCGAGACGAGCGCACACAGCGCGATGTAACAATGCGAAATCGTATGCAACTTAACAGTTTTGACAGTGCTTCAGGCGTGCGAAGAGCACTGCTGCGCACCTGGTCATCGCACTCTAAGTGCAGGCGGGTGCACTGCGTGTACGCTAGGGTTATCAGTTAGCTTCGCAGGGTGACAACCTTGAGGATCGCCCGCAGCTGTATGGAATAACTTACATACTAAAATGACACAGTGCAAAAATGGCGCCAAAACGCACCACCTGCAAGGCGCACAGTGAGAGCGAGTAGCTAGCTTTATATGTCTGAGGATTCGCTTTTATACAAAGGTCTTACAGCATATCTTATCATAGAGTTTCGCTTCGAGACGAGCGCACACAGCGTCATAAAACAATGCGAAATCGTATTAGGCAGCACTCAGTACGCTTTACCAGTTAGCTTCGAGGGTGACGACCTTGAGGATCGTATGGAATAACTTACATACTAAAATGACGGTGCGAAAATTGCGCCAAACGCACCACCTGCAAGCGCACAGTGAGAGCGAGTAGCTAGCTATATATATCTGACGATTCGCTTTTATGCAAAGGTTTAACAGCATATCTTATCATCAGCGTCATAAAAACAATGCTCGTATTCAGGCAGTTTTGAGAGTGCTTTAGGCCTGCGTAGGCACTGCGCACCTGGTGCACTCTACAGGCGGAGTGCACAGGGTAACCAGTTAGCTTCGCAGGGTGACGACCTTGAGGATCGCCCGCAGCTGTATGGAATAACTTACATACTAAAATGACACAGTGCAAAATGGCGCCAAAACGCACCACCTGCAAGGCGCACAGTGAGAGCGAGTAGCTAGCTATATATGTCTGACGATTCGCTTTTGCGCAGGGGTGAAACAGCAGATCACATCATAGAGATTCGCTTCGAGACGAGCGCACACAGCGCGATGTAACAATGCGAAATCGTATGCAGCTAAGCAGTTTTGAAAGTGCTTCAGGCCTGCGTAGGCAGTGCTGCGCACCTGGTCATCGCACTCTAATGGCAGGCGGGTGCACTGCGTGTACGCCAGGGTTACCAGTAAGCTTCGCAGGGTGACGACCTTGAGGATCGCCCGCAGCTGTATGGAATAACTTACATACTAAAATGACACAGTGCGAAAATTGCGCCAAAACGCACCACCTGCAAGGCGCACAGTGAGAGCGAGTAGCTAGCTATATATATCTGACGATTCGCTTTTATACAAAGGTCTAACAGCATATCTTATCATAGAGTTTCGCTTCGAGACGAGCGCACACAGCGTCATAAAACAATGCGAAATCGTATGCAGCTAAGCAGTTTGAGAGTGCTTTAGGCCTGCGAAGGCACTGCTGCGCACCTGGTCATCGCACTCTAAGTGCAGGCGGGTGCACTGCGTGTACGCCAGGGTAACCAGTTAGCTTCGCAGGGTGACGACCTTGAGGATCGCCTGCAGCTATATGGAATAACTTACATACTAAAATGACACAGTGCAAAAATGGCGCCAAAACGCACCACCTGCAAGGCGCACAGTGAGAGCGAGTAGCTAGCTATATATGTCTGACGATTCGCTTTTATACAAAGGTCCTACAGCATATCTTATCATAGAGTTTCGCTTCGAGACGAGCGCACACAGCGTCATAAAACAATGCGAAATCTTATGCAGCTAAGCAGTTTTGAGAGTGCTTTAGGCCTGCGAAGGCACTGCTGCGCACCTGGTCATCACTTTAAGTGCAGGCGGGTGCACTGCGTGTACGCCAGGGTTATCAGTTAGCTTCGCAGGGTGACAACCTTGAGGATCGCCCGCAGCTGTATGGAATAACTTACATACTAAAATGACACAGTGCGAAAATGGCACCAAAACGCACCACCTGCAAGGCGCAAAGTGAGAGCGAGTAGCTAGCTATATACCTCTGAAGATTCACTTTTGCGCAATGGTGAAACAGCAGATCACATCATAAAGATTCGCTTCGAGACGAACGCACACAGCGCGATGTAACAATGCGAAATCGTATGCAGCTAAGCAGTTTTGACAGTGCTTCAGGCCTGCGTAGGCATTGCTGCGCACCTGGTCATCGCGCTCTTAGTGCAGGCGGGTGCACTGCGTGTACGCCAGGGTTACCAGTAAGCTTCGCAGGGTGACGACCTTGAGGATCGCCCGCAGCTGTATGGAATAACTTACATACTAAAATGACACAGTGCAAAAATGGCGCCAAAACGCACCACCTGTAAGGCGCACAGTGAGAGCGAGTAGCTAGCTATATATGTCTGACGATTCGCTTTTATACAAAGGTCTAACAGCATATCTTATCAAGAGTTTCGCTTCGAGACGAGCGCACACAGCGTCATAAAACAATGCGAAATCGTATGCAGCTAAGCAGTTTTGAGAGTGCTTTAGGCCTGCGTAGGCACTGCTGCGCACCTGGTCATCGCACTCTAAGTGCAGGCGGGTGCACAGCGTGTACGCCAGGGTTACCAGTTAGCTTCGCAGGGTGACGACCTTGAGGATCGCCCGCAGCTGTATGGAATAACTTACATACTAAAATGACACAGTGCAAAAATGGCGCCAAAACGCACCACCTGCAAGGCGCACAGTGAGAGCGAGTAGCTAGCTCTTAGAGATTTGCTTCGAGACGAGCGCACACAGCGCGATGTAACAATGCGAAATCGTATGCAGCTAAGCAGTTTTGACAGTGCTTCAGGCCTGCGTAGGCATTGCTGCGCACCTGGTCATCGCGCTCTTAGTGCAGGCGGGTGCACTGCGTGTACGCCAGGGTTACCAGTTAGCTTCGCAGGGTGACGACCTTGAGGATCGCCCGCAGCTGTATGGAATAACTTACATACTAAAATGACACAGTGCAAAAATGGCGCCAAAACGCACCACCTGCAAGGCGCACAGTGAGAGCGAGTAGCTAGCTATATATGTCTGACGATTCGCTTTTATACAAAGGTCTAACAGCATATCTTATCATAGAGTTTCGCTTCGAGACAAGCGCACACAGCGTCATAAAACAATGCGAAATCGTATGCAGCTAAGCAGTTTTGAGAGTGCTTTAGGCCTGCGTAGGCACTGCTGCGCACCTGGTCATCGCACTCGTGTACGCCAGGGTTATCAGTTAGCTTCGCAGGGTGACAACGGATCGCCCGCAGCTGTATGGAATAACACAAAATAAAATGACACAGTGCGAAAAATGGCGCCAAAACGCACCACCTGCAAGGCGCACAGTGAGAGCGAGTAGCTAGCTATATATGTCTGAAGATTAACTTTTGCGCAGGGGTGAAACAGCAGATCACATCATAGGTTTCGCTTCGAGACGAGCGCACACAGCGCCATGTAACAATGCGAAATCGTATGCAGCTAGACAGTTTGAGAGTGCTTCAGGCCTGCGTAGGCTGTGCTGCGCACCTGGTCATCACACTCTTATGAGCGGGTGCACTGCGTGTACGCTAGGAGTTACCAGTAAGCTTCGCAGGGTGACGACCTTGAGGATCGCCCGCAGCTGTATGGAATAACTACATACTAAAATGACACAGTGCGAAAATTGCGCCAAAACGCACCACCTGCAAGGGCGCACAGTGAGAGCGAGTAGCTAGCTATATATCTGACGATTCGCTTTTATACAAGGTTTAACAGCATATCTTATCATAGAGTTTCGCTTCGAGACGAGCGCACACAGCGTCATAAAAAACAATGCGAAATCGTATTCAGCTAAGCAGTTTTGAGAGTGCTTTAGGCCTGCGTAGGCACTGCTGCGCACCTGGTCATCACACTCTAAGTGCAGGCGGGTGCACAGCGTGTACGCCAGGGTATCAGTTAGCTTCGCAGGGTGACGACCTTGAGGATCGCCCGCAGCTGTATGGAATAACTTACATACTAAAATGACACAGTGCAAAATGGCGCCAAAACGCGCACCACCTGCAAGGCGCACAGTGAGCGAGTAGCTAGCTATATATGTCTGACGATTCGCTTTTATACAAAGGTCTAACAGCATATCTTATCATAGAGTTTCGCTTCGAGACGAGCGCACACAGCGTCATAAAACAATGCGAAATCGTATGCAGCTAAGCAGTTTTAGTGTGCTTTAGGCCTGCGAAGAGCACTGCTGCGCACCTGGTCATCGCACTCTAAGTGCAGGCGGAGTGCACTACGTGTACGCCAGGAGTTATCAGTTAGCTTCATACAGGGTGACGCACAGTGACCTTGAGGATCGCCCTAACAGCTGTATGGAATAACGTATGCAGCTAACATACTAAAATGACACAGTGCGAAAATGGCGCAGGGTGACAAAACTTACTTCCTGCAAAAAGGCGCAAAGTGAGTGAGCGAGTAGCTAGCTATATATGTCTGACGATTCGCTTTTATACAAGGTCTAACAGCAGATCTTATCATAAAGATTCGCTTCGAGACGAGCGCACACAGCGTCATAAAACAATGCGAAATCGTATACAGCTAAGCAGTTTTGACAGTGCTTCAGGCGTGCGAAGGCACTGCTGCGCACCTGGTCATCGCACTCTAAGTGCAGGCGGGTGCACTGCGTGTACGCTAGGGTTATCAGTTAGCTTCGCAGGGTGACAACCTTGAGGATCGCCCGCAGCTGTATGGAATAACTTACATACTAAAATGACACAGTGCAAAAAATGGCGCCAAAACGCACCACCTGCAAGGCGCACAGTGAGAGCGAGTAGCTAGCTTTATACTGGTCATCGCACTCTTAGTGCAGGCAGGTGCACTGCGTGTACGCCAGGGTAACCAGTTAGCTTCGCAGGGTGACGACCTTGAGGATCGCCCGCAGCTGTATGGAATAACTTTCATACTAAAATGACACAGTGCAAAAATGTGCGCCAAAACGCACCACCTGCAAAGCGCACAGTGAGAGCGAGTAGCTAGCTATATATATCTGACGATTCGCTTTAATACAAAGGTCCTAACAGCATATCTTATCATAGAGTTTCGCTTCGAGACGAGCGCACACAGCGTCATAAAACAATGCGAAATCGTATGCAGCTAAGCAGTTTTGAGAGTGCTTTAGGCCTGCGTAGGCACTGCTGCGCACCTGGTCATCGCACTCTAAGTGCAGGCGGGTGCACTGCGTGAACACCAGGGTTAATAGTTAGCTTCGCAGGGTGACGACCTTGAGGATCGCCCGCAGCTGTATGGAATAACTTACATACTAAAATGACACAGTGCAAAAATGGCGCCAAAACGCACCACCTGCAAGGCGCACAGTGAGAGCGAGTAGCTAGCTATATGTCTGACGATTCGCTTTTTATACAAGGTCTAACAGCATATCTTATCATAGAGTTTCGCTTCGAGACGAGCGCACACAGCGTCATAAAACAATGCGAAATCGTATGCAGCTAAACAGTTTTGAGAGTGCTTTAGGCCTGCGTAGGCATTGCTGCGCACCTGGTCATCGCGCTCTAAATGCAGGCGGGTGCACTGCGTGTACGCCAGGGTTATCCAGTTAGTAGCTTCGCAGGGTGACGACCTTGAGGATCGCCCGCAGCTGTATGGAATAACTTACATACTAAAATGACACAGTGCGAAAATGGCACCAAAACGCACCACCTGCGAGGCCGCACAGTGAGCGAGTAGCTAGCTATATATGTCTGACGATTCGCTTTTATACAGGGTCTAACAGCATATCTTATCATAGAGTTTCGCTTCGAGACGAGCGCACAGCGTCATGTAACAATGCGAAATCGTATGCAGCTAAGCAGTTTTGAGAGTGCTTTTAGGCCTGCGTAGGCACTGCTGCGCACCTGGTCATCGCACTCTTAAAGCAGGCGGGTGCACTGCGTGTACGCCAGGGTTACCAGTAAGCTTCGCAGGGTGACGACCTTGAGGATCGCCCGCAGCTGTATGGAATAACTTACATACTAAAATGACACAGTGCGAAAATTGCGCCAAAACGCACCACCTGCAAGGCGCACAGTGAGAGCGGTGAGTAGCTAGCTATATATATCTGACGATTCGCTTTTATACAAAGGTCTAACAACATATCTTATCGTAGAGTTTCGCTTCGAGACGAGCGCACACAGCGTCATAAAACAATGCGATGTCGTATTCAGCTAAGCAGTTTTGAGACCTGGTGCACTCTTAGGCCTGCGTAGGCACTGCTGCGCACCTGGTCATCACACTCTAAGTGCAGGCGAGTAGTGCACTGCGTGTACGCCAGGGTAACCAGTTAGCTTCGCAGGGTGACGACCTTGAGGATCGCCCGCGAGTACGGCTGTATGGAATAACTTACATACTAAAAATGACACCAGTGCAAAAATGGCGCCAAAACGCACCACCTGCAAGGCACACAGGAGAGCGAGTAGCTAGCTATATATGTCTGACGATTCGCTTTATACAAGGTCTAACAGCATATCTTATCATAGAGTTTCGCTTCGAGACGAGCGCACACAGCGCCATAAAACAATGCGAAATCGTATGCAGCTAAGCAGTTTTGAGAGTGCTTTAGGCCTGCGTAGGCACTGCTGCGTACCTGGTCATCGCTCTTAGTGCAGGCAGGTGCACTGCGTGTACGCCAGGGTTATCAGTTAGCTTCGCAGGGTGACAACCTTGAGGATCGCCCGCAGCTGTATGGAATAACTTACATACTAAAATGACACAGTGCGAAAATGGCACCAAAACGCACCACCTGCAAGGCGCACAGTGAGAGCGAGTAGCTAGCTATATATGTCTGAAGATTCACTTTGCGCAGGGCTGAAACAGCAGATCACATCATAGAGATTCGCTTCGAGACGAGCGCACACAGCGCGATGTAACAATGCGAAATCGTATGCAGCTAGAAGCAGTTTGAGAGTGCTTCAGGCCTGCGTAGGCATTGCTGCGCACCTGGTCATCGCGCTCTTAGTGCAGGCGGGTGCACTGCGTGAACGCCAGGGTAAACCAGTTAGCTTCGAAGGGTGACGACCTTGAGGATCGCCCAGCTGTATGGAATAACTTACATACTAAAATGACACAGTGCGAAAATGGCGCCAAACGCACCACCTGCAAGGCGCACAGTGAGAGCGAGTAGCTAGCTATATATGTCTGAAGATTCACTTTTGCGCAGGGGTGAAACAGCATATCTTATCATAGAGTTTCGCTTCGAGACGCACACAGCGTCATAAAACAATGCGAAATCGTATGCAGCTAGACAGTTTTGAGAGTGCTTCAGGCCTGCGTAGGCACTGCTGCGCACCTGGTCATCGCACTCTTATGGCAGGCGGGTGCACTGCGTGTACGCCAGGGTTACCAGTTAGCTTCGCAGGGTGACGACCTTGAGGATCGCCCGCAGCTGTATGGAATAACTTACATACTAAATGACAGTGCGAAAATGGCGCCAAAACGCACCACCTGCAAGGCGCACAGTGAGAGCGAGTAGCTAGCTATATATGTCTGACGATCTGCTTTATACAAAGGTCTAACAGCATATCTTATCATAGAGTTTCGCTTCGAGACGAGCGCACACAGCGTCATAAAACAATGCGAAATCGTATGCAGCTAAGCAGTTTTGAGAGTGCTTTAGGCCTGCGGTAGGCACTGCTGCGCACCTGGTCATCGCACTCTAAGTGCAGGCGGTGCACTGCGTGTACGCCAGGGTTACCAGTTAGCTTCGCAGGGTGACGACCTTGAGGATCGCCCGCAGCTGTATGGAATAACTTTAATACTAAAATGACACAGTGCAAAAATGGCGCCAAAACGCACCACCTGTAAGGCGCACAGTGAGAGCGAGTAGGTAGCTATATATGTCTGACGATTCGCTTTATACAAAGGTCTAACAGCATATCATATCAAAGAGTTTCGCTTCGAGACGAGCGCACACAGCGTCATAAAACAATGCGAAATCGTATGCAGCTAAGCAGTTTTGAGAGTGCTTTAGGCCTGCGTAGGCACTGCTGCGCACCTGGTCATCGCACTCTAAGTGCAGGCGGGTGCACTGCGTGTACGCCAGGGTTACCAGTTAGCTTCGCAGGGTGACAACCTTGAGGATCGCCCGCAGCTGTATGGAATAACTTACAAAATAAAATGACACAGTGCGAAAATGGCACCAAAACGCACCACCTGCAAGGCGCACAGTGAGAGCGAGTAGCTAGCTATATATCTGAAGATTCACTTTGCGCAGGGGTGAAACAGCAGATCACATCATAGAGTTTCGCTTCGAGACGAGCGCACACAGCGCCATAAAAACAATGCGAAATCGTATGCAGCTAGAGCAGTTTTGAGAGTGCTTCAGGCCTGCGTAGGCACTGCTGCGCACCTGGTCATCGCACTCTTAATGCAGGCGGGTGCACTGCGTGTACGCCAGGGTTACCAGTTAGCTTGCAGGGTGACGACCTTGAGGATCGCCCGCAGCTGTATGGAATAACTTACATACTAAAATGACACAGTGCAAAAATTGCGCCAAAACGCACCACCTGCAAGGCGCACAGTGAGAGCGAGTAGCTAGCTATATATATCTGACGATTCGCTTTTTATACAAAGGTTTAACAGCATATCTTATCATAGAGTTTCGCTTCGAGACGAGCGCACACAGCGTCATAAAACAATGCGAAATCGTATGCAGCTAAGCAGTTTTGAGAGTGCTTTAGGCCTGCGTAGGCACTGCTGCGCACCTGGTCATCGCACTCTAAGTGCAGGCGGGTGCACAGCGTGTACGCCAGGGTAACCAGTTAGCTTCGAAGGGTGACGACCTTGAGGATCGCCTGCAGCTGTATGGAATAACCTTACATACTAAAAAAAAAATGACACAGTGCAAAAATGGCGCCAAAACGCACCACCTGCAAGGCGCAACAGTGAGAGCGAGTAGCTAGCTATATATGTCTGACGATTCGCTTTTATACAAAGGTCTAACAGCATATCTTATCATAGAGTTTCGCTTCGAGACGAGCGCACACAGCGTCATAAAACAATGCGATATCGTATTCAGCTAAGCAGTTTTGAGAGTGCTTTAGGCCTGCGTAGGCACTGCTGCGCACCTGGTCATCGCACTCTAAGTGCAGGCGGGTGCACTGCGTGTACGCCAGGGTAACCAGTTAAGCTTCGCAGGGTGACGACCTTGAGGATCGCCCGCAGCTGTATGGAATAACTTACATACTAAAATGACACAGTGCGAAAAATGGCACCAAAACGCACCACCTGCAAGGCGCACAGTGAGAGCGAGTAGCTAGCTATATATGTCTGACGATTCGCTTTTATACAGGGGTTAACAGCATATCTTATCATAGAGTTTCGCTTCGAGACGAGCGCACACAGCGTCATAAAACAATGCGAAATCGTATGCAGCTAGACAGTTTTGAGAGTGCTTCAGGCCTGCAGTAGGCACTGCTGCGCACCTGGTCATCGCACTCTTATGGCAGGCGGGTGCACTGCGTGTACGCCAGGGTTACCAGTTAGCTTCGCAGGGTGACGACCTTGAGGATCGCCCGCAGCTGTATGGAATAACTTACAAAATAAAATGACACAGTGCAAAAATGGCACCAAAACGCACCACCTGCAAGGCGCACAGTGAGAGCGAGTAGCTAGCTATATATGTCTGAAGATTCACTTTGCGCAGGGGTGAAACAGCAGATCACATCATAGAGTTTCGCTTCGAGACGAGCGCACACAGCGCCATGTAACAATGCGAAATCGTATGCAGCTAGACAGTTTTGAGAGTGCTTTAGGCCTGCGTAGGTGCTGCTGCGCACCTGGTCATCGCACTCTTATGGCAGGCGGGTGCACTGCGTGTACGCTAGGGTTACTAGTAAGCTTCGCAGGGTGACGACCTTGAGGATCGCCCGCAGCTGTATGGAATAACTTACATACTAAAATGACACAGTGCGAAAATTGCGCCAAAACGCACCACCTGCAAGGCGCACAGTGAGAGCGAGTAGCTAGCTATATATCTGACGATTCGCTTTTATACAAAGGTTTAACAGCATATCTTATCATAGAGTTTCGCTTCGAGACGAGCGCACACAGCGTCATAAAACAATGCGAAATCGTATTCAGCTAGCAGTTTTGAGAGTGCTTTAGGCCTGCGTAGGCACTGCTGCGCACCTGGTCATCGCACTCTAAGTGCAGGCGGTGCACAGCGTGTACGCCAGGGTAACCAGTTAGTTTCGCAGGGTGACGACCTTGAGGATCGCCCGCAGCTGTATGGAATAACTTACATACTAAAAATGACACAGTGCAAAAATGGCGCCAAAACGCACCACCTGCAAGGCGCACAGTGAGAGCGAGTAGCTAGCTATATATGTCTGACGATTCGCTTTTATACAAAGGTCTAACAGCATATCTTATCATAGAGTTTCGCTTCGAGACAAGCGCACACAGCGTCATAAAAACAATGCGAAATCTTATGCAGCTACAGTTTGAGAGTGCTTTAGGCCTGCGTAGGCACTGCTGCGCACCTGGTCATCGCACCTAAGTGCAGCGGGTGTACTGCGTGTACGCCAGGGTTATCAGTTAGCTTCGCAGGGTGACAACCTTGAGGATCGCCCGCAGCTGTATGGAATAACTTACAAAATAAAATGACACAGTGCGAAAATGGCACCAAAACGCACCACCTGCAAGGCGCACAGTGAGAGCGAGTAGCTAGCTATATATGTCTGAAGATTCACTTTTGCGCAGGGGTGAAACAGCAGATCACATCATAGAGTTTCGCTTCGAGACGAGCGCACACAGCGCCATGTAACAATGCTGCAGCTAGACAGTTTTGAGAGTGCTTCAGGCCTGCGTAGGCTGTGCTGCGCACCTGGTCATCGCACTCTTATGGCAGGCGAGTGCACTGCGTGTACGCTAGGGTTACCAGTAAGCTTCGCAGGGTGACGACCTTGAGGATCGCCCGCAGCTGTATGGAATAACTTACATACTAAAAATGACACAGTGCGAAAATGGCGCCAAAACGCACCACCTGCAAGGCGCACAGTGAGAGCGAGTAGCTAGCTATATATGTCTGACGATTCGCTTTTATACAAAGGTTTAACAGCATATCTTTATCATAGAGTTTCGCTTCGAGACGAGCGCACACAGCGTCATAAAACAATGCGAAATCGTATTCAGCTAAGCAGTTTTGAGAGTGCTTTAGGCCTGCGTAGGCACTGCTGCGCACCTGGTCATCGCACTCTAAGTGCAGGCGGGTGCACAGCGTGTACGCCAGGGTAACCAATTAGCTTCGCAGGGTGACGACCTTGAGGATCGCCCGCAGCTGTATGGAATAACTTACATACTAAAATGACACAGTGCAAAAATGGCGCCAAAACGCACCACCTGCAAGGCGCACAGTGAGAGCGAGTAGCTAGCTATATATGTCTGACGATTCACTTTTGCGCAGGGGTGAAACAGCAGATCACATCATAAAGATTCGCTTCGAGACGAGCGCACACAGCGCGATGTAACAATGCGAAATCGTATGCAGCTAAGCAGTTTTGACAGTGCTTCAGGCGTGCGTAGGCATTGCTGCCCACCTGGTCATCGCGCTCTTAGTGCAGGCGGGTGCACTGCGTGTACGCCAGGGTTACCAGTTAGCTTCGCAGGGTGACGACCTTGAGGATCGCCCGCAGCTGTATGGAATAACTTACATACTAAAATGACACAGTGCAAAAATGGCGCCAAAACGCACCACCTGTAAGGCGCACAGTGAGAGCGAGTAGCTAGCTATATATGTCTGACGATTCGCTTTTATACAAAGGTCTAACAGCATATCTTATCAAAGAGTTTCGCTTCGAGACGAGCGCACACAGCGTCATAAAACAATGCGAAATCGTATGCAGCTTAGCAGTTTTGAGAGTGCTTTAGGCCTGCGTAGGCACTGCTGCGCACCTGGTCATCGCACTCTAAGTGCAGGCGGGTGCACTGCGTGTACGCCAGGGTTATAAGTTACCTTCGCAGGGTGACAACCTTGAGGATCGCCCGCAGCTGTATGGAATAACTTACAAAATAAAATGACACAGTGCGAAAATGGCACCAAAACGCACCACCTGCAAGGCGCACAGTGAGAGCGAGTAGCTAGCTATATATGTCTGAAGATTCACTTTTGCGCAGGGGTGAAACAGCAGATCACATCATAGAGTTTCGCTTCGAGACGAGCGCACACAGCGCCATGTAACAATGCGAAATCGTATGCAGCTAGACAGTTTGAGAGTGCTTCAGGCCTGCGTAGGCTGTGCTGCGCACCTGGTCATCGCACTCTTATGGAAGGCGGGTGCACTGCGTGTACGCTAGGGTTATCGATAAGCTTCACAGGGTGACGACCTTGAGGATCGCCCGCAGCTGTATGGAATAACTTACATACTAAAATTACACAGTGCGAAAATGACGCCAAAACGCACCACCTGCAAGGCGCACAGTAAGAGCGAGTAGCTAGCTATATATGTCTGACGATTCGCTTTTATACAAAGGTCAAACAACACATCTTATCATAGAGTTTCGCTTCGAGACGAGCGCACACAGCGTCATGTAACAATGCGAAATCGTATGCTGCTAGACAGTTTTGAGAGTGCTTCAGGCCTGCGTAGGCACTGCTGCGCACCTGGTCATCGCACTCTAATGGCATGCGGGTGCACTGCGTGTACGCCAGGGTTATCGATAAGCTTCACAGGGTGACGACCTTGAGGATCGCCCGCAGCTGTATGGAATAACTTACATACTAAAATGACACAGTGCGAAAATGGCACCAAAACGCACCACCTGCAAGGCGCACAGTGAAAGCGAGTAGCTAGCTAAATATGTCTGACGATTTACTTTTGTTCAGGGGTTAAACAGCAGATCACATCATTGAGATTTGCTTCGAGACGAGCGCACACAGCGCGATCTAACAATGCGAAATCGTATGCAGCTAAGCAGTTTTGAGAGTGCTTGAGGCCTGCGTAGGCACTGCTGCGCACCTGGTCATCGCACTCTAAGTGCAGACGGGTGCACTGCGTGTACGCCAGGGTAACCAGTTAGCTTCGCAGGGTGACGACCTTGAGGATCGCCCGCAGCTGTGTGGAATAACTTACATACTAAAAATGACACAGTGCAAAAAGTGGCGCCAAAACACACCACCTGCAAAGCGCACAGTGAGAGCGAGTAGCTAGCTATATATGTCTGACGATTAGCTTTTATACAAAGGTCTAACAGCATATCTTATCATAGAGAGAGTTTCGCTTTATATGCACACAGCGTCATAAAACAATGCGAAATCGTCGCAGCTCAGTTTTGAGAGTGACGGAGGGCACGCGTGGTGACACTGCTGCGCACCTGGTAGCACTATATCTGTGCAGGCGGGCATATCTATCATAGAGTTTCGCTTACGCCAGGGTTAAACCAGTATGCAGCTTCGCAGGGTGACGACCTTGAGGATCGCCCGCAGCTGTATGGAATAACTTACAAATAAAATGACACAGTGCGAAAATGGCGCCAAAACGCACCACCTGCAAGGCGCACAGTGAGAGCGAGTAGCTAGCTATATATGTCTGAGCTTTTTTACAAAGGTGAAACAGCAGATCACATCATAGAGTTTCGCTTCGAGACGAGCGCACACAGCTTCATAAAACAATGCGAAATCGTATGCAGCTAGACAGTTTTGAGAGTGCTTTAGGCTGCGTAGGCACTGCTGCGCACCTGGTCATCGCACTCTTAGTGCAGGCGGGTGCACTGCGTGTACGCCAGGGTTACCAGTAAGCTTCGCAGGGTGACGACCTTGAGGATCGCCCGCAGCTGTATGGAATAACTTACATACTAAAATGACACAGTGCAAAAATGGCGCCAAAACGCACCACCTGTAAGGCGCACAGTGAGAGCGAGTAGCTAGCTATATATATCTGACGATTCGCTTTTATACAAAGGTCTAACAGCATATCTTATCATAGAGTTTCGCTTCGAGACGAGCGCACACAGCGTCATAAAACAATGCGAAATCGTATGCAGCCAAGCAGTTTTGAGAGTGCTTTAGGCCTGCGTAGGCACTGCTGCGCACCTGGTCATCGCACTCTAAGTGCAGGCGGGTGCACTGCGTGTACGCCAGGGTTACCAGTTAGCTTCGCAGGGTGACAACCTTGAGGATCGCCCGCAGCTGTATGGAATAACTTACAAAATAAAATGACACAGTGCAAAATGTCGCCAAAACGCACCACCTGCAAGGCGCACAGTGAGAGCGAGTAGCTAGCTATATATGTCTGACGATTCACTTTTGCGCAGGGGTGAAACAGCAGATCACATCATAGAGTTTCGCTTCGAGACGAGCGCACACAGCGTGATAAAATAATGCGAAATCGTATGCAGCTACAGTTTTGAGAGTGCTTTAGGCCTGCGTAGGCACTGCTGCGCACCTGGTCATCGCACTCTTATGGCAGGCGGGGCACTGCGTGTACGCCAGGGTTACCAGTTAGCTTCGCAGGGTGACGACCTGAGGATCGCCCGCAGCTGTATGGAATAACTTACATACTAAAATGACACAGTGCGAAAAATGGCCAAAACGCACCACCTGCAAGGCGCACAGTGAGAGCGAGTAGCTAGCTATATATGTCTGAAGATTCGCTTTGCGCAGGGGTGAAACAGCAGATCTTATCATAGAGTTTCGCTTCGAGACGAGCGCACACAGCGCGATGTAACAATGCGAAATCGTATGCAGCTCAGCAGTTTTGACAGTGCTTCAGGCCTGCGTAGGCATTGCTGCGCACCTGGTCATCGCACTCTAAGTGCAGGCGGGTGCACTGCGTGTACGCCAGGGTTACCAGTTAAGCTTCGCAGGGTGACGACCTTGAGGATCGCCCGCAGCTGTATGGAATAACTTTCATACTAAAATGACACAGTGCAAAAATGGCGCCAAAACGCACCACCTGCAAGGCGCACAGTGAGAGCGAGTAGCTAGCTATATATGTCTGACGATTCGCTTTTATACAAAGGTCTTACAGCATATCTTATCATAGAGTTTCGCTTCGAGACGAGCGCACACAGCGTCATAAAACAATGCGAAATCGTATGCAGCTAAGCAGTTTTGAGAGTGCTTTAGGCCTGCGTAGGCACTGCTGCGCACCTGGTCATCGCACTCTAAGTGCAGGCGGGGCACTGCGTGTACGCCAGGGTTACCAGTTAGCTTCGCAGGGTGACGACCTTGAGGATCGCCCGCAGCTGTATGGAATAACTTACATACTAAAATGACACAGTGCGAAAATGGCGCCAAAACGCACCACCTGCAAGGCGCACAGTGAGAGCGAGTAGCTAGCTATATATGTCTGAAGATTCGCTTTTTACAAAGGTGAAACAGCAGATCTTCATCATAGAGTTTCGCTTCGAGACGAGCGCACACAGCGCGATGTAACAATGCGAAATCGTATGCAGCTAACAGTTTTGAGAGTGCTTCAGGCCTGCGTAGGCATTGCTGCGCACCTGGTCATCGCACTCTAAAGGCAGGGGTGCACTGCGTGTACGCCAGGGTTATCCAGTTAAGCTTCGCAGGGTGACGACCTTGAGGATCGCCCGCAGCTGTATGGAATAACTTACATACTAAAAATGACACAGTGCGAAAATGGCACCAAAACGCACCACCTGCAAGGCGCACAGTGAGAGCGAGTAGCTAGCTATATATGTCTGAAGATTTACTTTTGCGCAGGGGTGAAACAGCAGATCACATCATAGAGATTCGCTTCGAGACGAGCGCACACAGCGATGTAACAATGCGAAATCGTATGCAGCTAAGCAGTTTTGACAGTGCTTCAGGCCTGCGTAGGCATTGCTGCGCACCTGGTCATCGCACTAAGTGCAGGCGGGTGCACTGCGTGTACGCCAGGGTTACCAGTTAAGCTTCGCAGGGTGACGACCTTGAGGATCGCCCGCAGCTGTATGGAATAACTTACATACTAAAATGACACAGTGCAAAATGGCGCCAAAACGCACCACCTGCAAGGCGCACAGTGAGAGCGAGTAGCTAGCTATATATGTCTGACGATTCGCTTTATACAAAGGTCTAACAGCATATCTTATCATAGAGTTTCGCTTCGAGACGAGCGCACACAGCGTCATAAAACAATGCGAAATCGTATGCAGCTACAGTTTTGAGAGTGCTTTAGGCCTGCGTAGGCACTGCTGCGCACCTGGTCATCGCACTCTATGCAGGCGGGTGCACTGCGTACGCCAGGGTATCCAGTTAGCTTCGCAGGGTGACGACCTTGAGGATCGCCCGCAGCTGTATGGAATAACTTACATACTAAAATGACACAGTGCGAAAATGGCACCAAAACGCACCACCTGCAAGGCGCACAGTGAGAGCGCGAGTAGCTAGCTATATGTCTGAAGATTTACTTTTGCGCAGGGGTGAAACAGCAGATCACATCATAGAGATTCGCTTCGAGACGAGCGCACACAGCGCGATGTAACAATGCGAAATCGTATGCAGCTAACAGTTTTGACAGTGCTTCAGGCCTGCGTAGGCATTGCTGCGCACCTGGTCATCGCGCTCTTATGGCAGGCGGGCACTGCGTACGCCAGGGTTACCAGTAAGCTTCGCAGGGTGACGACCTTGAGGATCGCCCGCAGCTGTATGGAATAACTTACATACTAAAATGACACAGTGCAAAAATGGCGCCAAAACGCACCACCTGCAAGGCGCACAGTGAGAGCGAGTAGCTAGCCATATATGTCTGACGATTCGCTTTTATACAAAGGTCTAACAGCATATCTTATCATAGAGTTTCGCTTCGAGACGAGCGCACACAGCGTCATAAAACAATGCGAAATCGTATGCAGCTCAGTAGTTTTGAGAGTGCTTTAGGCCTGCGTAGGCACTGCTGCGCACCTGGTCATCGCACTCTAAGTGCAGGCGGGTGCACTGCGTGTACGCCAGGGTTACCAGTTAGCTTCGCAGGGTGACGACCTTGAGGATCGCCCGCAGCTGTATGGAATAACTTACATACTAAAATGACACAGTTTTAAAATTGCGCCAAAACGCACCACCTGCAAGGCGCACAGTGAGAGCGAGTAGCTAGCTATATATGTCTGACGATTCGCTTTATACAGGGGTGAAACAGCAGATCACATCATAGAGATTCGCTTCGAGACGAGCGCACACAGCGCGATGTAACAATGCGAAATCGTATGCAGCTAAGCAGTTTTGAGAGTGCTTCAGGCCTGCGTAGGCACTGCTGCGCACCTGGTCATCGCACTCTAATGGCAGGCGGGTGCACTGCGTGTACGCCAGGGTTACCAGTTAGCTTCGCAGGGTGACGACCTTGAGGATCGCCCGCAGCTGTATGGAATAACTTACATACTAAAATGACACAGTGCGAAAATGGCACCAAAACGCACCACCTGCAAGGCGCACAGTGAGAGCGAGTAGCTAGCTATATATATGTCTGACGATTTCGCTTTTATACAAAGGTCTAACAGCATATCTTATCATAGAGTTTCGCTTCGAGACGAGCGCACACAGCGTCATAAAACAATGCGAAATCGTATGCAGCTCAGCAGTTTTGAGAGTGCTTTAGGCCTGCGTAGGCACTGCTGCGCACCTGGTCATCGCACTCTAAGTGCAGGCGGGTGCACTGCGTGTACGCCAGGGTTACCAGTTGCTTCGCAGGGTGACGACCTTGAGGATCGCCCGCAGCTGTATGGAATAACTTACATACTAAAATGACACAGTGCAAAAATGGCGCCAAAACGCACCACCTGCAAGGCGCACAGTGAGAGCGAGTAGCTAGCTATATATGTCTGACGATTGCTTTTATACAAAGGTCTAACAGCATATCTTATCATAGAGTTTCGCTTCGAGACGAGCGCACACAGCGTCATAAAACAATGCGAAATCGTATGCAGCTACAGTTTTGAGAGTGCTTTAGGCCTGCGTAGGCACTGCTGCGCACCTGGTCATCGCACTCTAAGTGCAGGCGGGTGCACTGCGTGTACGCCAGGGTAACCAGTTAGCTTCGCAGGGTGACGACCTTGAGGATCGCCCGCAGCTGTATGGAATAACTTACATACTAAAATGACACAGTGCGAAAATGGCACCAAAACGCACCACCTGCAAGGCGCACAGTGAGAGCGAGTAGCTAGCTTTATATGTCTGAAGATTCACTTTTGCGCAGGGGCTAAACAGCAGATCACATCATAGAGATTCGCTTCGAGACGAGCGCACACAGCGCGATGTAACAATGCGAAATCGTATGCAGCTAAGCAGTTTTGACAGTGCTTTAGGCCTGCGTAGGCAGTGCTGCGCACCTGGTCATCGCACTCTAATGGCAGGCGGGTGCACTGCGTGTACGCCAGGGTTATCGATAAGCTTCGCAGGGTGACGACCTTGAGGATCGCCCGCAGCTGTATGGAATAACTTACATACTAAAATTACACAGTGCGAAAATGACGCCAAAACGCACCACCTGCAAGGCGCACAGTGAGAGCCGAGTAGCTAGCAACATATGTCTGACGATTCAGTTTTATACAAAGGTCTAACAACACATCTTATCAAAGAGTTTCGCTTCGAGACGAGCGCACACAGCGCCATGTAACAATGCGAAATCGTATGCAGCTAGACAGTTTTGAGAGTGCTTCAGGCCTGCGTAGGCACTGCTGCGCACCTGGTCATCGCACTCTAAATGCAGGCGGGTGCACTGCGTGTACGCCAGGGTTACCAGTTAGCTTCGCAGGGTGACGACCTTGAGGATCGCCCGCAGCTGTATGGAATAACTTACATACTAAAATGACACAGTGCAAAAATGGCGCCAAAACGCACCACCTGCAAGGCGCACAGTGAGAGCGAGTAGCAAGCTATATATGTCTGACGATTCGCTTTTATACAAAGGTTTAACAGCATATCTTATCATAGAGTTTCGCTTCGAGACGAGGTGCACTGCGTGTACGGCAGGGTTATCAGTTAGCTTCGCAGGGTGACAACCTTGAGGATCGCCCGCAGCTGTATGGAATAACTTACATACTAAAATGACACAGTGCGAAAATGGCACCAAAACGCACCACCTGCAAGGCGCACAGTGAGAGCGAGTAGCTAGCTATATATGTCTGAAGATTAACTTTTGCGCAGGGGTGAAACAGCAGATCACATCATAGAGATTCGCTTCGAGACGAGCGCACACAGCGCGATGTAACAATGCGAAATCGTATGCAGCTACAGTTTTGACAGTGCTTCAGGCCTGCGTAGGCATTGTTGCGCACCTGGTCATCGCGCTCTTAAAGCAGGCGGGTGCACTGCGTGTACGCTAGGTTACTAGTTGGTTTCACAGGGTGACGACCTTGAGGATCGCCCGCAGCTGTATGGAATAACTTACATACTAAAATGACACAGTGCAAAAATGGCGCCAAAACGCACCACCTGTAAGGCGCACAGTGAGAGCGAGTAGCTAGCCATATATGTCTGACGATTCGCTTTTATACAAAGGTCTAACAGCATATCTTATCATAGAGTTTCGCTTCGAGACGAGCGCACACAGCGTCATAAAACAATGCGAAATCGTATGCAGCTAAGCAGTTTTGAGAGTGCTTTAGGCCTGCGTAGGCACTGCTGCGCACCTGGTCATCGCACTCTAAGTGCAGGCGGGTGCACTGCGTGTACGCCAGGGTTAAAAGTTAGCTTCGCAGGGTGACAACCTTGAGGATCGCCCGCAGCTGTATGGAATAACTTACAAAATAAAATGACACAGTGCGAAAATTGCACCAAAACGCACCACCTGCAAGGCGCACAGTGAGAGCGAGTAGCTAGCTATATATGTCTGAAGATTCACTTTTGCGCAGGGGTGATACAGCAGATCACATCATAGAGATTCGCTTCGAGACGAGCGCACACAGCGCGATGTAACAATGCGAAATCGTATGCAGCTAAGCAGTTTTGACAGTGCTTCAGGCCTGCGTAGGCAGTGCTGCGCACCTGGTCATCGCACTCTAATGGCAGGCGGGTGCACTGCGTGTACGCCAGGGTTATCGATAAGCTTCACAGGGTGACGACCTTGAGGATCGCCCGCAGCTGTATGGAATAACTTACATACGAAAATTACACAGTGCGAAAATGACGCCAAAACGCACCACCTGCAAGGCGCACAGTAAGAGCGAGTAGCTAGCAATATATGTCTGACGATTCAGTTTTATACAAAGGCCTAACAACACATCTTATCAAAGAGTTTCGCTTCGAGACGAGCGCACACAGCGCCATGTAACAATGCGAAATCGTATGCAGCTAGACAGTTTTGAGAGTGCTTCAGGCCTGCGTAGGCACTGCTGCGCACCTGGTCATCGCACTCTAAGTGCAGGCGGGTGCACTGCGTGTACGCCAGGGTTACCAGTAAGCTTCGCAGGGTGACGACCTTGAGGATCGCCCGCAGCTGTATGGAATAACTTACATACTAAAATGACAGTGCAAAAATGGCGCCAAAACGCACCACCTGCAAGGCGCACAGTGAGAGCGAGTAGCTAGCTATATATGTCTGACGATTTGCTTTTATACAAAGGTCTAACAGCATATCTTATCATAGAGTTTCGCTTCGAGACGAGCGCACACAGCGTCATAAAACAATGCGAAATCGTATGCAGCTAAGCAGTTTTGAGAGTGCTTTAGGCCTGCGTAGGCACTGCTGCGCACCTGGTCATCGCACTCTAAGTGCAGGCGGGCACACTGCGTGAACGCCAGGGTAACCAGTTAGCTTCGCAGGGTGACGACCTTGAGGATCGCCCGCAGCTGTATGGAATAACTTACATACTAAAATGACACAGTGCAAAAATGGCGCCAAACGCACCACCTGCAAGGCGCACAGTGAGAGCGAGTAGCTAGCTATATATGTCTGACGATTCGCTTTTATACAAAGGTCTAACAGAATATCTTATCATAGAGTTTCGCTTCGAGACGAGCGCACACAGCGTCATAAAACAATGCGAAATCGTATGCAGCTAAGCAGTTTTGAGAGTGCTTTAGGCCTGCGTAGGCACTGCTGCGCACCTGGTCATCGCACTCTAAGTGCAGGCGGGTGCACTGCGTGTACGGCAGGGTTATCAGTAAGCTTCGCAGGGTGACAACCTTGAGGATCGCCCGCAGCTGTATGGAATAACTTACATACTAAAATGACACAGTGCGAAAATGGCACCAAAACGCACCACCTGCAAGGCGCACAGTGAGAGCGAGTAGCTAGCTACATATGTCTGAAGATTCACTTTTGCGCAGGGGTGAAACAGCAGATCACATCATAGAGATTCGCTTCGAGACGAGCGCACACAGCGCGATGTAACAATGCGAAATCGTATGCAGTTAAGCAGTTTTGACAGTGCTTCAGGCCTGCGTAGGCATTGCTGCGCACCTGGTCATCGCGCTCTTAAAGCAGGCGGGTGCACTGCGTGTACGCCAGGGTTACCAGTTAGCTTCGCAGGGTGACGACCTTGAGGATCGCCCGCAGCTGTATGGAATAACTTACATACTAAAATGACACAGTGCAAAAATGGCGCCAAAACGCACCACCTGTAAGGCGCACAGTGAGAGCGAGTAGCTAGCTATATATGTCTGACGATTCGCTTTTATACAAAGGTCTAACAGCATATCTTATCATAGAGTTTCGCTTCGAGACGAGCGCACACAGCGTCATAAAACAATGCGAAATCGTATGCAGCTAAGCAGTTTTGAGAGTGCTTTAGGCCTGCGTAGGCACTGCTGCGCACTTGGTCATCGCAGCTGTATGGAATAACTTACAAAATAAATGACACAGTGCGAAAATGGCACCAAACGCACCACCTGCAAGGCGCACAGTGAGAGCGAGTAGCTAGCTATATATGTCTGAAGATTCACTTTTGCGCAGGGGTGAAACAGCTGA